>VWYP01031439.1:0-26603 GCA_013400435.1 Pycnonotus jocosus
AGTTGCCCAGAGACAATTGACAAACCCTTATGATGAAAAAGGCCACTCTTCCCAGCCTCATAAAAGATGGCAGCTTTACAACTGTAGCGCAATGAATCTGTTTTTATTTATTACCCACGAAATCACATCATTTCCTAAGCAGCAAAGTTTTTAAAAAGAGCTTCTTTACGCATGACTAAATATTTTCCCAATGAACTCTTGGTTTGTCTTGCAACCCAGCCTTAGTTTATTTAACAGTGAGATTGCTTTCTCCAGGGAAGGCAGTCAGAAATGGGGGATGGGAAAGGGAGAAGTTGGCTCTGTCTACAGGGCACAGCTGCTCTTTGCTACTAGCCTCCAACAGAGTAATACATCAGTAATTATTTGAAAGTCAGACAGATTCCCTGTTTTTCTTGCCAGACAAAACTCTGAGAACTGAGGAGTGGAAAGGAGGATAAAGGACTTTCAGTTTACTGTTTTTCTACTCATTACTTTTTTTTTCCATGTTAGCAGCTACTGCTGCTATTAATTTTCTGATCTTTGTACCTCCAGAGGCCTTGCATACTATGTACGCTCAGTTTTAGCACTTGAGCACCAATGTTTCTAAGTTTATGAAATTAGATTTTATAAAATGTTTCAGCTATTTTACCCAATAACTTCCATCCTCCATTCTGATTCTGTTTTGGGAGTGATTTAAATAAACACTTGGTCTTTGCTGAAGAAAGGTGAAGACAGCCCAAAATCTGGATGATAAAAACATACTTCAAGTGGTGCACCACTCAGCAGTGGTTTAATTTAACCAAAAATAGGAAGTAAATCTAATCTTTGAACTACTCCCTGAAAGTTATGAGTCAGCCTCTATTTACACTAGAAAAAATGATGGGAAGTTCCCACCATTGCTAAAAAAAAAATCATGGCATCAAAAGAAATGTCCTATTTTCATCACAGTTCACTGAGAGTTTTTGGGATAAAAAAAAAAAAAGAAAGAAAAAGGAAAAAGGAAGGAAAAAGGAAGGAAAAAGGAAGATGAATAACACCTTAATAAGTTAATAATTTTGGAAAATCACCCTCAAAGATAGGAAAAGAAAATGAAACACAAGTAGGTGCTACAATGACCCACAGACCCAGACCTAGATTCAGGTACAATGTAGGATGTAAACAGCGACTCTGTGATAACCTCCTCCAAAGACAAGGGTTTTATGTGACTCAGGACCAGACAAAATTTGAGGAACTCCTTATGTGACTGGGCACATCAATTCAAACTACATTTGTGGAGATGTGTTAGCCTAAGAAGCCTTCAGACTCTCAAGATATCTATCAGCTCTGTGCAGGCACAGCAGAGAACTTGTGTCAACTGATCCTGTTCTGCAGCAGCACCTGGCAACGGGGACAAATACTCTTGGGCATCTCAAATGGCACTAGAAATGTATGTATGGGCAACTAAATAAAGCCCTAAGTGTTAACCAGTGCAAACTTGCTACTGCAAGAATGGAGGAATTTGAATGAATTCTGTATTTGATTAAATTCTAAAGTACTATTTTTTAAAAAAACCCAAAACAACAGAAGACTGACTTTGTCCAGTACAAGTTATTACAAAATGCTCCATATTCAACCTGTCTGAAAAGAAAAACAGGCAAATATAATTTATTTGTATCAGAGTGGCACAGAGAAGACAAGTACACTACAGCTAAGTAACACAGCAAGTCCTTTTTCACAAACCACATGTTTAAAATAATGTGTTTACTTTTTAAGCATACACTTGTTAGACTAGTGAATATTCAAGAAGTCTTCATTTATAGACCATTTTATTTCTGTGCCATTAGCCAAAAGAGAACATAAAAGCAAACTTAGCTAAAATAGAGGAAATCACTTCTTCCACTCCACTTTGCCTATAAGCTCTTCTGTGTATTTTGCTGTTTGAAATTTAATTTTGTTAAATGCCCCAACAAAACATGAAGTCTACCCCCTTGATCTGACAGAAACAGAAACAAGGCTTCTCACTTCCCTTAAAAAATCAAGAATAGAACTGAGGATGAAATTAATGCAAATAGGACTGCAAATAACTACTTTTTTTTTCAAATATACAAAAATCTGTTCTACTATGTTTAGTAGGTGAACTCTCCAAGTAATTAAAAAAATCAAGAATGTATTTTTAATAAATAATACTGTAAGCATTTACAATACTATTAACTGCATTCCAATAAAGAGTTCAGTTTAAAAAACATGTTAAATGCTAAAATGTCTTTATATAAAACAGAAAATGCAAAGAATCTGAAATGTTACATACACTGTGTTCCTTTTTTCATAGAAGTTTGTAAATCACAGTTTAACCCATGACTTTCAACTTCTTGAATTATGCCACATGCAAACAGACCATAATAGCAGGCCAGAAAACCCAAATTTATCATCTAGAAGGAAGACAGAATCACAAAACGGATGTATATTTTATGTATCTGATCTTCTGCACAGTAAGGTTATTGAAAATCTCTTTGAGATGTGTCTTGTTCTGTACAGAATCTATCCACAATAATGATAGAGAAATACAAAAGAATAAATTATAATGTAATTGAAATTAAATGTTAAAATTTCCCAGAACTTCCATGTCCCCAGTTTCATAAGATATGACAGTAGTTAAAGATTTTATTTCTATTAAATTTAATTAACTTATAAAGTCCATTGCAAAAATATTTTAAATAAGTCAAAGGAAATGCAGAATATAAAAACATACACATTTTTACATTTATCTGGACAATTATTCACATTTCAAAAAATAGAGAGACAAATATGATTTCACAAGTCATTTGCCAACTACAGAGTGATTAAGGAATCAGTCTCATAGAGCATCGTGCTGTACTATTTTGTAACTTTTGATGTAGATCACTAACATGGGAATAAAAAAGATTGACCTTATAACAAAGAATTTTTTCAAGAAACAAGATAAGCCAGGGTTGATTCCTACACACTGAATTCCTGCACAACATTGTTAAATCTCTTCCCCTCTTTGCATTCTCCTTCCCCCTTTCTAAATGAGATGCAGCAGTGGTTGTTTACCTTGTAGGAATTACTAGCAGGCAAATGAAGTCACTGTCCATAAGGAAACCAGCCAGAGCCCTGCCTTTGTCTGGTGTGGCAGTTTTTATATCCCTATATGAGATAAAAAACACATGCAAAGCTGGAATATTAATCTTCTCAAGGTCAGGAATGTTTAAATTTTGTTCTTCTTCACTACAACCCATGTTCTTTATGTTTATTGCCTTTTACGACAGTTATAAACAATATGTGAACAACTATATCAGGGCTTATACACTACACTATAAAAAATATTGCTTTTTCAACCTGGGGAACTGTATTTTTTAATACCAAACATTTTGGTAAGGTCCATTTTTATGACATAATCCGTGGTATAGGTTGGGGTTTTTTGCTTTGGCTTTTTCCTTGTTTGCTTTTGGGTTTTGTGTGGTTTGGTTTGTTGTTTTGGTTTTTTGTTTTTGTTTTTGTTTTCCTTTCAATTGCTCCATCGTATAGGATCTGCATTATTTAATCCCCAAACAAGGCATGCAGATATAAAGTGGTAGCATCTGCCTAGCTGTACATGGGAAAAAAATCCCCATAACTCACGATCAGAAGTGCATATAGGATGATGAACTTTCAGAGCTTTTGAAAACAAAAGCCACGTCCAACATAAAATGGACGTTTTTGTAAGGCAAAGGATAAGAGACTGAACTGAAAGTTGCTGTAGCTGAAAGTACTCCCTCCCCTGGCCAAAGCATTTAGCTTTCCTGTGCTTCAGCGTCACCATCTATAAAGGGGCTGATTTGTAATCCATCCTCCTTTGCACATTACTCTGAGATATCTAACTTGGCAGCATTCTAGAAGCTGAAGTTATTTTTTTTTTTGGTGAACAAATAATAACATATAGGGGATACAAATATTAGCTGCAGTAATGCCTCATGTTGAAATGCTTTGTCTGTATATTCATTAAGTGTTATTTTTTTTATCTCAAAGCACTTTGATTAATTGAGCTTCTTACCACCATTCAGGACAGGATTTTATTATTCCCATTTTGCAGGTTAAAAAAAAATGAAATAAACCTTTACAGTTTAAATTAAAAAGACAGCTAAGGCTAAAGCAAAAGTTTCTGAAAGCAAGATTTCCATCTTCATATTCTGAGTTGATACAGCTATAAAAATATAACCACATTTCAAGTTATTTATTTTTATTTAGAGTTAAATATCTTGATACCAGACTTGTGCTTCTAGTCCTAAATACAGAGAGCTGTACGTTAATACTTGACTGTGCAGATCAAAACAAAACTTTGAGAACACACAAAAAAAAAGTGTTTCATTTTGCTATGATTTTTACAGTGTAAATCTATGGTTTCTAGCTCAGGCCATCCCTGTGATATTTTAAGGAAAATCTCCAGTTGCAACAGCTTTCTGGAAAGGACCTTCTCCACATGACAGCAGTACAATCCAACCAAATACCCACTCTTTATCGTGCCTTTCCACAATGAATGAATTCCTTAATCACCTTCTTGAAGGCTAAAAAATTGCTCCATACGCTGACTGTCCAATTCTTTTTCTGAGATTTTTACATATGTACAAAAACAGTACTTGCCACGGGATGCATATGTCAGAGGGATGTTTTGTGCTAGGCTATAAGCCAAGGTGCAGTTCTTCTGTGTGTAGGTTTTTCTTTATGCTGGAACCTTATCTCTGAGCACTGGATACCGTACACACACAGCTTTATATGTGCCAAAATGCAAAGAAGCCAAATAAATGTGAGGAATGCTTATGGAATCACAATTTCTGAGAAGTCTGAAGTCTTATATTAAGAAAAAGATATTTCACAGTATCTTAATGATCAATTTAGCCTGATGTTAAAGAAAAGCTTTTAAATGTCTGGGTTTATTGAGAGTTTAACAGAAATTTATTTGCACTATCTCTGCCTCAGAATATAATTCCTGGTTTGCATTGTTTAATAATGTATACTGAAAAGGAATACTCCTTGATGCCCAGACAAGTTATGGACGCCCCTGGAAGTGTACAAGGCTGGGCTGGATGGAGATCTGGGCAACTTGGTCAAGTGGAATGTGTCCCTGCCCACGGCAGGGAGGTTGGACAGTACCTTCCAACCAAAACCATTCTACGCTTCTGTGATTCTATGACTTTCAGGGACAGGCGAGTGTACTTAAATTTAAACAATTGTACTCTTCGTTATCATCAATTAAATTTTACTAGTATCAGAAAAAGTCATTCACAAGTACTTTGGACAGAAAACAATTAGGAGCAAGCAACAGAAGTTCCTTTAAAATTTTGCGGAGCCATTGCTCAAGGACTGGCTTTTGGTTGCAATTTAAAAACTGGCACTCTCATTTTAACCAGACACTGACAGGTTACTATTTGGTTTGCAATCCACTGAGCAGCACAAACCCATAGTGACGTCCGAGTGCTGAAGCTGGCTTGACAGCACGCCCGTAGTGTACGGGAACAAACAGCACGACAGTCGGTGCCCCGCGGCTCAGCCCTGTCGCCGGCACCTTTTCCTTGCGGGCACACGGGCTGGCGCTGTCACCCGCGGCGCCGGGAGAGCTCAAAGCGCTCCCGCCCTGCCCCGGCCGCGGCAGCCACACCAGCCCGAGGCGGCGGCGGCGAGAGCGGCTCTGCCGCCTCGGACAACGGAAAATCCGAGCCCGGGGCGAGGAGAGGGAGAGAGGAGAGCGGAATGGAGGAAGATGAGGGAGGGCGCGGAGGGAGAGAAGGAGAGAACGGGGGAGGAGGGAGAAAGAGGGAGAGGATGAAAGGGTGAGGGAAGGGAGAGCGGGATGCAGGAAAGGCTGAGAGATGCGGAGAGGGAAGGAGGGGTAGGCGAAGGCGGAGGGGGCGGAGGAAGGAGCGCGCAGGGACGGACGGGAGGAAAGGAGGGAAGAAGGGAGCTCCGCCGCGCCCCGCTCTGGGCTCCCTGAGGGCCGCGCNCCTATTCCCTCTCAACGCTCTCCTGCTCGCCATGTCGCTGGGAGCCGGCCCCGAGGCGGGCTTCTCCAGCGAGGAGCTGCTGACCCTGCGCTTCCCCCTGCACCGCGCCTGCCGCGATGGGGACCTGCCCGCCCTGTGCGCGCTGCTCCAGAGCTCGCCCCGCTCCGACCTGGCGGCCGAGGATTCCTTCTATGGCTGGACGCCCATCCACTGGGCCGCGCACTTCGGCAAGGTGGGGCCTGGCCGGGCTCAGCCGGCGGCGGGAGCGGGGGTGGGAACGGGAAGGAGAAGAGGAAGGAGGGCGCGATTCCCGCTCGCGCGCAACGCGGCGCCATCTTTGCCCCTAGCGCGCGCTGTGCCGGGAGGCGCCGCCGCCCCCCTCCTTTTCCTCACTGCCTCCTGCCGCTCCTCGGGGAATCGGGCGGGACGGGAGCGGACAGCCGTGGCGCTTGGCTCCCTTCCTGTCCCCGCGGTCAGCGAGGCGTGGGTGGCGCAGGTCACGGGGCTGGTGGCACCTGCTGTCTCGGCATCACTCATCCCACCCCCACTGCCGGCGGCAGCCGCCCCTCTCCCTTCCCGCTGCATTCCCGGGTGACGGCGGCGGCCCCGCGCCTCGCGCTCGGGCTGACAAACGGCGCCCGGGCCACCGGCACCGGAGCGAATGACGGGGAGCAGCCGATCCCCTCCGGACACCCCCGGCGGACACCGGCCACGCCGGGCTGGAGGATCGGCCCGCGGCTGATCCTCCTTCCCTGCCGGCCCTCCCTCCCGGGGCGCTTCGCGCTTTGTCTGCGCGGTCTGGTCGCGATCCGTGTCGTTCTCAGGCTCCGCACCTGGAGACCGTTGTGTTGTGGCGCCCGTGTTATGACAACCGCCTCGTTAGGAGTTGGGGCAGAAGGTGCTTGTTGTGCCTGTAAGGCGCTCTTCTTTTGCCTTCGGTGGGGAAAATAAATTGCCGTTCATACGTATGGAATTTTCTGCATTGGCGTCGTTGCATTGCAGGAAAGACGGAAACATAAGAAGTAGCTACGCTAACTTCACATCTTAGAATGAGTGATATTCTAATTTCTCGATTTTTATATACGCATTTCCTGTTTCTGATGCAGTGAGTATCTCAACCTATGCAGGATTCTAGCCTACAGGTTTAGGATCTCTTTTTTTTTTTTTCTTACTGATTTGTCTGAGTTCAGAATTCGAGGGGCTTTTGTTGTTGTTCTCCCTCCCATTTCCCATATACTTCTATTTGCTTATTGGTTATGTGCCAGAGGAGGAAGATTGATGTACTTAGGCACTTGTCATGGTTTATAAAAGGACATTTGGAGATGGTTTCTCTACGTGATGTGATCTTATCTGCAGTTGCTTCTTTGAGAAGCTTTTAGAAGCAGCTTTAGCTAAGTAGTCTTCCAGTCTTAAAACAGAAAAACCCTAAACCCACAAAATCCAAAATGTAGAACAGTCTTTTATCTGTTCAGGAAGAAGCTAATAATCTGCACTCAAAAAAAAGTGGAGAGCCTTTATTTTCCTTGTGAAGTACGCCCGCAGAAAATATTAAGATAAAAATTGGCCTTACAGTCTTCTGTTTTTCTCTATCTTGTAAGAATTTATATTCAGTATGAGCTTTTGGCAGTCTTGCTTTTGCGAGGGGTAGTGGTTATTGGATATAGATTTTGGATAGTGTATGTGTTGTTTCGTTTTTTCCTTTAAGCATCTTCAGCTTTCTGTTAACCATCCTAGGTTGAGTGAGCTTTTGTGTGCATTCCAGTTTCTGTTGAAAAGACTCTTGCAGAAATAGCAAACAAAGGGAACAAGTCGGCCTGCAACATCTTGTGCTTGTGTTTGCTATATATATTCTTAGGTATGGGCAAAATTTGATGGGTGGTGGTGTTACATATGGGAGGGAATCTGACAGATGAAATGAGACTGTACATACTTAATGGTCTAGTTAAGCTGTGTTCCTTTCTCAGAGCCAAAGGCTGCACAACACTTTGCAAAAGTTACAGTAGTGTAATTGGATCCCAAACCCAACTGGCTTCGTGTTTGTGTGGTGAAACCTGTACCTTTCACCACTTAACAGAGTGTTGCCAGCAGTGACACAAGAGCTGCTCAGATGCATGTCTTACATTTGTATTTATGGCTTTTTTGTTTCCCAAATTGACATTCATCAAAATGAAATGAAAAATTCTTCTGTTTCTCAAATTACCACAGTTTTCTAATGTTAATTTTTGAAGTGTTCATTAACAGTTACTGAACAGGTCTCTTTCTCTTCACTTCTTTGTTTTTCTAGATTTTGTGGGATCTTCACTTGTTTGATTTTTTTTCTCTTCCTGGAAGAAATTATACGATGATGGAACTTCATGTCTGTCTATCTGATATAGGGCCAATTAGTAACTTGGTCCTCACTGCAGCTCTGTAGGAGGCTGAAAAGAAAAAAACTGATTTAGTTCTTTTCTGGAACTACTTTTCAGCAATGAAATCTAAGCCAGTTTGTACATCTACGCAGGTGTGTGTCCGCACACACAGCAGGAGTCCAGGTTTGGTGAACTTCAAAAAGCGTATTCCCTGCCTGTGGCACAGGTTGAACATGGAAGATGGCTCTCCCTTCATCAAAGGGCAGTACAGAAGAATTTTACAGGAAAGCCATGTAGAACTACAGCTTGTATGCAGTTGTAGATGTGTGTCAGGAAGGTAGTAGCAGCAATAGGCAAGCTGATTATAAATGAATATGTGAAAGAGGAAAGGTTTACGGCAGGGGCAGTTACTGTTGTAACACCAGAACCAGTAAAAATGGGGTTTCTTACAACTAAGTGAAAACACAGAATTCTTGACTAACTTACCCTAAAACATTCTTCTACAGCTTGCAGGTAATACTTAAAATACCAGCAAAGTCAATTGGAGGTGATGGATATTGCCGCTCGTGTCTCTAGTTGTAATACCTGGGCATTTAATGACAGCATGCACCTCCTTTTAGAGATAGTAGCAAGTGCAAATTTAGTTGCTGTGTTGACTACCTGTGATGGAGTTTGTATTTTCAGGACATTCCCTGACTACAGAAAAGTGCTTGTCTCCTGAGATGTGAATTAACTCTCATTAGAGTTTCTGTATTTTATTATATAGTGCCCTAAATTACACTGGTATTCCATAGATTTCTGAGAAGATGGGTCAGAATGTAAAAATGTTAACAGTCTAAAAAAGCTACCAGAGAGGTAGAAGATACAGGGCTTGCATGAAATAATTGATTCTGGTCTTAATTTTAATTCACTTTGTTTTGGACTAATCTTAATTTTCTTTTTATTCACTTGCAGTTGAATTTTTATTTTCTCTGACCACATTTATTTGCTTGTGCTCTTCTCCTGCTTTTGTCTTTTGTTATTTGACTGTTTACATTATAGGAAGCAAAACAGTAGTAAGTATGTTGTGTTTCTTTTGGAACAAAAGTGGTAGAGGTAAAAATGCCTGTCTCTTGCTTGGTATTTTGCCAGTGTTGTGGCCTATGTGGAGGCCTGTCTTTCTTCACTAAATCAATTTAATCTCTGCTTTAGGTTGGAAAATATCCACTGTATTACATTTAGGTTATTTTATGAAAATGGACTTGTGTGTCCTGATCTTAAGCATAAATGATCAAGTGAGGTATTGGTTTTTGTCATGTTGACTTTTCTTGTTCATGGATGTGATTCATCTCATTCTTCCATAATGTTGGTAGAAGCAGATTTTTCTGACAGCCATGATAAAGAAATCCATACTCAAGCTTTTAATGGGATGAAATGTTGTATTCATAGTTAAAGTCCTATGACTCTAAAGTCAGAGTATGCAAAAAACCCCCAAACAAAACCAATGTTTAAAAATGAAGTTGCATGGATAATCATGGTGTGTGGCCATCTTAGATTTAAACAGTGCAGGATAGTGCTGGTGAATCAGTTTGTGGTTTTCCCTGTTCAGCTGATGGGCTGTAATGCCTGTCTAATTAAGGAATTCTTTCAGCCTGGTGCCTCTGCAGGAAGTATTAATCTTTCCTGAAGTTGTAATGGTGGTCTGGAAGTGGTTTAAAATTAACTCTATTAATAAAGTCTATTGTTCTAAAAACTGGCTGAAGTTTATTTTTGCCTTCAGTTACCACAGATGAACCTCTTGGTGTAGCTGGAGGAGTGGTTTCCATCACATGACATCGCATAATTGCAGTGTTATAATTTAATAAATAATTACTAGGGATTGACAGCAATATTACAGGTGCTAACTTGTAAATATCAAGCAAAGTCTAATACTGCAAATACAAAATGTAGTTCAGTAGTCTAGTGTTGGAGTTACAAATTTTCTTACACCAATTATTTGGTGTGATTTTTTTTCCAACAAAAGTGCTTGTTTTCTTTTGAAAAGATACTTTGTTTTTGGCAGTGTTGAAGTTTATGGATCTAGATTCATTAATATGCAATATTCCAGTTATCCTCACTCTTACTTAATGCAGTTAATGAGTTCATGGTACAACTACGTCCAGCCTTAATTCCATTCCAGTCCGAAAAAAATTACTTCTGTATATCCCAAAGGATAGGGTTCATATGTGTTTGCTTGAATTATATGAAGGAAGGAAACAAATTAGGTTCACAATGTATTTGCAAAATTAATATAAAATACTTTAGTACAGTGGTTGGTACTTTTATCGCATGTGTGTAATTCAGCAAGATCAGGAATTCACAGGTTAAGAGAGGGAGAAAGAAAGGCTCACGTACAGCAACAGAGAGAAATGTTATAATCCTGATGTTGATGCTTCTATCTGAGTCAAGCTGCCAGCCCACATTCAGATGATTTTAATTGTTCTTTTATGGACAGACTATTCCACAGCTGTGGTGTGGCTGATGTTTTCTTTAATTGTAATGCACTGAGACACTCACAGGTTTGTTTTATATGAACCAATGCCTGAGCCAGTGTAAGGGTCTTTGTTTTGATGTTGCATTTGTGTGCAATGCTATTTGTTTTCTACCCCCAGTAAATGGATGCCTAGACTAAACTGTTTATTTCAGCGTAGTGAGTTCCTTTTCCTGTCAACAAGACAATGTTACTGTATGACAGGAAAGGACTGTTGTTTTGACTATTTTTGAAAGTTGAGGTAATTGTAGCTGTGGTTTGCCTAGTTTCTAATGAGAAGTTAGGAACCTTTAAAAATAGTATTTGGTTATCTGACACTTCTGGTTAGTGTGTTAGGAAAAAAAGGTCAGAATATAGTTCAACAAAATACTGCAATATTTTAAAACCAAAAAGGCTTTTATTATCCTTGTGGTGCCACAAACATGCAGCCTGTTTCGTTTTTAACAGTTTCTTATCTGAAATAACAAGAAAATGGTGGAATTAATTTATAACTTTTATAGCTTTAGTGTATTATATATATTGTAAAGTATTAGTTTTCTTGACTAATCTGTCATTCCATGAATACATTAAAGAAATGAAAAATCTTCAGCATTTGTGTATCTCCTAACAACACTCTTGTTTTGCAAATGTTATCTGATAATATCTGGTTAGTATCATGTTTGCTGGAGCAGAACTCTCCCCCTTCCCTTTTTTTTTTCCCCTCTTTTTTTTTTCTCTTTCCATCCTCTTAACAAAAGTGAACTGAATATATCTTGTAGTTAGGATTGAAGTGTTTATGTCCTCTTTTCTTCATTTCTGAAATTAAAGGTGAAATTCAGTTTTGGAGGTGAGCATTAAGTACTTCTCGGGTATGGTCTATGACCAAATGAGGAAGGAATGAACAAGGGGGGAGGAAATTCTGAATTTCATATTCTGTCTTGTTTTTCATTCATGTAGGCTTACTCGTAAGTTGAGCTCTTCTAGGATTTATGTATTTATTTAGCACATGCCTTTTGTCATAGCACATCTGTGTAATGTTTTTGGGTTTGTTTTCCTTCATGTCTTTAAAGCTGGAGTGCCTAATGCAGTTAGTAAGAGCTGGAGCTTCTGTAAATGCCAGTACAACACGTTTTGCTCAAACACCAGCCCACATTGCTGCTTTTGGAGGACATCCACAGTGCCTGAATTGGTTGATTCAAGTGGGGGCCAACATAAACAAACAGGTACGGATTAATGTGTGTTTCACTTATGCATAGAGTGTCTTGATACCTTTTTAGGACACGTATGATCCTTACATTAACGTAGAGATACTTTATTTTTGACATGAGCAGAAGCCAAATGACTGAATGATCAGTTATAGACATTTTACATTACAGTGAAGATAGGACTAATAAATGTCCTTTAAGCCTCCAGGGGTTTGGAGGATATTTGTTTTAGGAATTGACATTTTGCTGTTTCTTGAACAAAATGGTAATGTTGCCTTGATATTGGCAGCATTAGCAAATACTCTGATCTTGTAGTGCTGCTGCAGGAGCAAGAAAAAGACTAGTGAGGAACATAATACTTACTAAATATTATAAGAATTGAAAAATTTACCATTACCTACAGAACCATGAGACCTTTGTGGTGCTTCATGATTTATGCATACAATCTAACTACTAGTAAGGGCTGCCCTGATTTATTTTAAGGTGCATCTGGTTTTATGTTGTTTTTCTTTTAGATTATTTCTAAAGCTTTCCTAGTAGATTTCTGAAAATAGTTCAGAAACATGTAGTTTACTAGCAAAGAACAAATGGATGATTTTAAAATTTTCTTCTTTTTTACTATAATTTTCATTAGTTTTACATGAGTATGTTATTTATTTGGTAGTAGAGAGTGCATTAATATAGCAAAATTCCTGCAAAGGACTGTTGTACTCTGGTACAGTAACAGAATCAGTACTTTAAAGCTACCATGTTTTTGAAGAAAATGTTTGGCGTACTGAATGAATCTCTTATGTATGCTGGGCATACATAACATCCTTTCTAATGGTAATCAAGTATTTTTAATAATATTCTATGAGAGTAATTAATACTACAGCATATGCTGTTGTTAAAAGCTGTGGTATAGCACAGCATCCATAAAATGTCTGGCCTGTTAAATCTTGCATCATACTTTTGTTAAAATCTTTAAGGGCCAGACTGCATTTTATATGCAGTAGAGTTAAGCTAAGTCTGCTGAAGAACTAAAACATTTGCGTTTCTAGACTTCGGTTCTTTTTTTTTCTTAAGCTATGCAAAAATAAGAAATGGGGAAGTTTGTGTTGAGTTTTCAGAAAAGAAGTCTGGTGCATTGAGAACAGCTGTGAGACACCAGGAGAATTGTAGAAACAATGAAGGTGGCTGGATGCAGAGGCTATAGATCGCATCTTCTCCTTGATACCTGACAAAAGTAACTTATGCAATAAGTTATTGCTGCATAGTGGTAGAACCTTCAGAAGAGAAAATGCAAGAACTATAAATGCATCTGGAGACCAGGTAAGAATGTAAAGAAATGGTGATTAGAGAGGAGACATGGCATGCACAGAATAAAGATATACAATTAACTGCTAAATAAGAAGAGAAGAATGAATGAAAGTGAATGAATGAGAAGAATGAAAGTTTCCAGCTGTGAGGATAAAGAGAAGAACTGACCAGTGAGGTTGAAATGGAGTTGAAGATCAAGTTTGATGTCCTGGAACATGATGAGGGGGGAAAAAATCACATGCAGTGAGTAAGGTTGTAGCAAAGAAGAAAGTAGCAGCTAGCTCCTGGAAGAAGAGAAGAGTGTGGAGAGATCTCTCCATGGGCTGAGGGCAACATGCAGAAAAGAAAGCAGAAGGCAGTATAATATGCAGTTAAAAATGGGCAGGAGGCTCATTCCAGCTTAAAAAAGTTACTAAGGCAAGCCAGTGACTCAGGAGTCTGTATGTTGATGGCTTATTGCCAGAGCAGATGGTCCTCCACATTGTCAGGTTTTCAGATAGTGATGATAGTATCCTGTAGACTTCTAGGGGCAGACTTAGGCGATGACAGACCATGGACACAATAGAGATGGATACTGACAGCTGACACTGTGGGTGCCTTGTATGTTGCTAATGGTAACACTTGAATGTAGTAAATTTTTTTTTCCCTTACAAAATACTAATTGAACATATGACCAGAGGTATTTTAGACTCAGTTCAGTGATAAAATAAGATACCTCTGGTTAATTAAAATGGTGGTAGAAACAAAAAAAGTCTCTTAAGTTCATAGGATGCAACTGGTCAGTCACGCTGTTTTCACATGCACGAGCACTGAAAGCTAGGCAGTGTGCCTTGGTGATAACTAAAGCAGAAAACTCATCCCACAGATAGTTGGAATGTTTTATACATGTCTATGTGAAGCATAGTGCATGCTTTGCTATCCCCAGTTCCCTCAGCTGTTTATTGAATTACAGTCAAATTCTACTATTCTTGTTTCATTTGAACTCCTTAAATGATCTTGGTTCCTTATTTAACTTGCAAGCACTTTTAGGTGGTTGGTCATCTGGGGTTTCCACCCACAATTATGAGCTTTTGGAGCACTATTTCCTGATGTGTATTTTGTTTATTCCTTCCAGCTCGCTGACTGATGCTGTACTCCAAACAGACATAGTCACTGGCTAATGCTTGTGTGAGGACAAGTGTTCCATGGACACTGGATACAAAACACATGCTGAGAAAGATCTGGGAATGCTTGATATTTAAACTAGTAAACTTTTCCTTACAAACTGACTTCTGGTCATTGGCTACAGACTAACCCTTCACTTCTGGAAAAAGAAAAGGATAGCTTCTGAAAAGGAATCCACCCAAGTCTCTCAGTTTTACCGTAAACCTCTGGTACTCAGTAGAATTTGCATGCATGCTTTCTCATATCTGCCCTGAGGTATTGTATTGTAGCTCATGCTGCCTGGCCTGAAGTTTAGGAAAACTTAAAAATATCTTACCTTGTTGCTGGTGACAGTTGCCCAGGACACTTCTCAGGCAGCAGCAATGAAGGACAGAAGCTGAAAACTGCTTGTCCCAGCTGTACTTTGCTCCCCAAATAAGTTCTGTGAGTATATCTTCTGATGCCCAGCTGTCTTACATAACTGTATGTGCTGGCTAGAATCACATCTGTCTCATCAGTGGGCAGTTTTTTCCCCTAGGGTCACCATATAAAAATGCACAAGAGGAAAGCTGAAGTGCCAAGCAATGGTCTGTTTCTACGCAGCAGTGGATTCAAGAGAATGTCTGTTTCTGATTTTTCTTTTTTTTTTTTTCCCTCAGCAGGCTGTGCCTGCTAATGGTTCTTAGTAGTGTGACTCAGGACCTGCATTTGGCTGCCTGCCTGCTCTAGTTCACTGTAACAGTGCAAAGTAATTATCCTGCGACTTTTCCTGAGGATTTTTTTCTGATGTTTTATACTTGTCACAACACAGATTGATTCTGGTCTGTTGTACATATTAACATCAGATAACAAGTACTTTCTTATTTAGAAAACCATTAACTTCATTTAAATATATTTTCCCTCTATCCTCAGCCTATTAAACATTTCTATTGCATGTTGCCTTTGTTGATTGGCCTAAAGAAGTGTTGTGTGGCTGTCATAAAGAGAAGAGAAGACTGCACCCTTTCAGGGAATGCAATTTACTATTCATGCAGTCAGTTACCATCACATGGCAGTGGTGGCAGATGGTTTTAGGAGGGTTAGACTACCCATAGCACCAAGAACTGTAAACAGGCTGATATCCTTGGCAGGGAGGAAGAAAACATTCTTTTGCTATATTACAGTTTTTATTTTAAGCGACGATTAGGACTAAATCCAGATTAAAAAGATCCCACCAGTTCTCATCTGCACTCAAAAGCCTTTTCAGCAAAAGAGGGACACTCAGTGTTCTTTAGTTTCTACTTCCTAGCTTCAGAAAGGGTAGGATACTGGTTTTGAGATTTATAAGAAATGAGTAATGTTTGGAAATGTGATCTAACAGATGTTAGAGCTTGAAATCCTTAGTTGAGTTAAGGAATGGAGTTAGTTTGTACTTCTTACCAAGTAAGGACTTCTGTGTCTTGGTCAGGTATAATTACTAGAAGTATTTTAGGAGTGCTTGCATAGTGTTGAGCTTTAACCCCAGTGGATACCTAAGCACCACACAAGCTGCTTCCTTGTTCACCCCACTCAGAGAAGTGAGTGGGAGAATCAGAAGGGAAGTGTGAGAACTCATAGGTTGAAATCAAGACAGAATAATGGGTAAAAAAAACAAAACAAAGAAAATTAAATTCCCGAAAATCAAGTGATAAAAGATTTTTAAATACCTCACACCACTGCCCAAAAAGCTTTGTTGTTCACCACTACCTGACTGATGCCCAGCCAGTGCTAGAGCAATGACAGCCCCAGTTTTACTTGCTGAGCATGATGTCATGTGATACAGGATAATCCTCTGGTCTGTTTGGATCAGTGGTCCCACCTGTGCCACATCTCAGTCCACACCTAGCTAGAACATTGGTGTACTGAAAAAACATTTTGGTGGTCACAAATCCAAAATGCCTTACCAGGTACTATGAAAAAAATTAACTCTATCCCAGCCAAAACACTACACATAGTTAAAAGCTTTTAGTATAGTGTGAGGGAGCTTTTTATTTTAAAAATAAATTCCTGCAACTAAGTTGGTTTTGGTTGGGCGAGTTGTTTTGGTTTTGTTTTTTGATAAATGGAACGGATGTAAAGGTACCAGTGAGTGAAATCAATTGAATCATATGTAGGGACTTGGAATTTGAAGAACAAAATAGGAGATGCACTTGGAGTTCAACTGGGCCATCCTCAAGCCAATGGAATTCAAGTCCAAAAAATACAGAAGGATGAAAAATGGAGTAAAAAATGGCTTTAGACTGAACTGAAAAAATACCCATACATGAAAGAGGCCTGGGAAGAGAGTTTGAGAAAAGTATTTTATCAGTAGAGGAAATGTCTTTTGAGGTTAAACAGCCTAGTGAAGAACTGGAAACTGATTAATCAGGCTGAGTTAGATTTACTGATTAAAGCCAAAAAAAAAAGCAAAAGACTCTTCAGCCATATAGAAAGATAGTAAGGAAGGAAGCTAGATGTTTACTCAGTAAAATGAAATAGAAGTCAAAGTCATGACCCCAGCTGGAGAAGACTGCCCTTGTCTGTGTGAAAGGGTAGCCGTTCTTTCCAAGGGGAAGGAGGAAGGCATGCAGCAGTGAGTTGCAAAAACTAAATGTGTCTATGCTGCTTCTTGAATTCTTCTTGGCATTTTTTCAAGAGCACTGTGCACTAAATATTTAGTAGCAGAACCAATCAAATGTATTGTTGTGAATGTTTAATTAATGAAACTTAAGTTTGTACTCATTTATTTATAATGCATTCTCTAGATTGTGAGACAAGTTTGGGCTGTTGGTGCAGTATTGCAACAGAGGGACAAGTTCTGCTCTAGTTGTGAAAGGCCAGTACAAGTCATTGATGTTTCCCTTCCTGCTATACTATTATGAAAGGGATTGTATCAGACTCAAGCACAGATGGGAGATGTGACCAATTTAAAGAATTGAGGTGTTATCAGGATAATTGGAATTTTTAGAGCTTCTCAAAACAAAATAACTTCTTTTGCTCCACGTAGCTAAACAGAGATAGGGAAGAAGTGTCTTACACATAAGAATGTGCTGACAGGCTGGACTCTGAACTGCTCTCAGAAACTTCTTGGAAAAAAAGGTTACTTTGTTTCTCTGTTTGGTCACATCCATTCCAGTTGTTGAATCAAAACAAATGTTCTGAGACTCATGCAGAGTACTTTTGTTTTCTTCTGTGTGTGTGGTTTTGGATGTGTTGAAAAGTAAGTAAATTTAAAAGCCATCTTTTGGTGGGATGTAATTTTTTTTCCATTTAGTCTATCTTATGATCAAGAGAGATTTTCTGAGGAAAGCCAGGAAAGTGTTTCAGTGCAAATATATTTGACTCCTTACAAGAATTTCAAAGCAACATAATAGTAGTGATAACTGAAATTTGGGTGCTGCAATTAAAAGGAATGCTATAAAAACCTAAATCTCTGTATTCTGTAATTTTTTAAGCATTTTTTTAATTCCTTAGCTTTTAAACACATTGTTTTCTGGGCCAGTGATTGAAAGCAGCCCTTCTCAAGACATGTATTCTCTTCCAAAATACTAATGTTCTCTGTTTGGTGATGGAAATGGTCCTGCTGTAAGATTAGCTCATTCTTCTAACACAGTACTGGGGAGTCCTTTTGCAAAGGTCTTCTCTCATCCCTTTTGTGTTTCCTCACAGCAACGTTATAATTCAGTTCTCTAGATCTTACTGTGGGCAGTGTTCCAGGTTTATGGGGCTAGGGGAGATTTTCTTATCTCTGTCAAATGCATGGTCAACTAACCCTAAACTGAACTTCGTATGGAGTGATTATCTTTTAACTTAAGGTTGGGCTTGTAGATACTAATGCTGATGAAAAGAGGCAAACCACTTACTTTCTATACTTTCACCCCTTTAACAAGAGGGAGGAGAGGAGGAAACTAACAGAATGATGCATCGAAGACACTTTCTATGATTGGAATTATTTTTCTGGATAAATTAGCATCAAATAAATTTCCATGTATGACAGTTTAAAAGATGGTATCCTTTCTTAAACTTCTCTTGCTTCCTGTTACTTTAGAGTGAGTTATAAATAGGAAAAAAATGCATAAACTTCATTGGAAGTCAGTCTTCTATCCATCAACTGCTGGCATCCACTTTGGAAGAAGGGCTGTATAGACAATATCTAATCTCTAAGGCATTTGCTGCTCTTTTCTGTGTCCAAACTTTGACAGCCTCAACAATTTTCCTGAGTTTATAAGAAAGCAAACTTTATTTGGTGCCATTATTGTTCCCTGCTGGGTGTGCTAGGTAGTTCACTGTTTGGCTGAATATATGTCTTAAGCACTGATAAGCTGGCTTACCCTCAATGAATTTGTAACTTGTTATAAAGATATTTCACCATCAAATAAAAATAGAAATTTGAGAATACACACCTCATAATGCAAAATTCATTTTCAAATTATATGGTCTAAAAAATAGGATTAAATTTCTCAAAAGTTTGGCAGATAATTTAAGACACTTAGTAGCTTCTAGGTATTTTTGCATATATTCACATTTCAAGTAGAGCTAAAGTGTAACCAGTACTGTGCAGTTAGGCATGACCACTGTTGTGTGTAAACACTGGTGAATCACTAAAGGTGCTGTGTTAATTTAATAGCTAATGTTGATATTTTAATAAAAGGAACAGAGAAGCTTAACTCTGAGGCATCTACAGTTAGAACATGTTTAGTGTCTGGAACAGACTAGTGAAGTCTGTCAAAAGTTGAGAGACAAAGAGAAGGGGGAAGAAAACAAAGCAAAAAATCCCACACACGCTTGCTACACTGTGAAAGTCTTCAGGATGAATTACACTAACAAAACAATAAGAATATTTACTTGCTACTTCAAGGCAATGTTTCATTACAGATTCTTCTCTGTGGTTCTTAATACTGATGGTTAATTGGGAGGAACTGAATTACCTCCTCAGCCTGTAGATCATGATGCATGATTTTACCTGCTGCTTGCTTGGGTTTGTAAAATTGTTGTAGATCCTCCCTGTTACCTGTAAGACAGTTAATGGGGAGGAGATGCTTGAAAAGCAGTGCTCTACCCCCCAGTATGTCTGCATGTTGTGCAAAAAACCCAAAATTATTAGATGTGCTGGCTAATAATAATGGAATATAAATTGATGAAGAAAACCAGAAAAGACAGGTATATAGGATGTGAATCAATGTGTATGTGTTGGGAGAGATCTGGCCTGTCCTATGAACACTGGACACACCTCTATTACAGTAGAGCTCTGTGTACGTGCTCCTCTCCTGCTGAGTACTGATGGTGCGACCCTCAAGGATTGAGTCAGTGTGTCAGCAAGATCTGAAAGCAGCACAGTCCCACAGGCTGGGCCTTGCTGCTCCTGAGTTCAAGAGGGCTTGTGCAGTCCAATGTATCGGGAAATGAAAGTGCCAGGAGATGAAGGCGTTAGAATAACGTGTCCTGGTGGTATATGTTGGGAGGGTTAACCAGTTTTGCTGAATATGAGTCTGCTGATTGCCAAGCTGTTGGATAAGGCTTATCTTGAGAGCTAAATGCCTTTAGCATTACTTCTTGTTAAAAGTCTAATGTACATGACAGCCTACTGCGGACTTCAAAGTAATGATAAAGTACCTGATGTATTTGCTAGCTAATAATAAATGCTGCTTTTACATATCTGCTGTCTTAATTAAAGTGAGTAATGTAATAATGCTATTTTAATTTTTAGAAAGATTATGCTTGACAAAATGTAGTTTGTCTTTACAGGATTATGTTGGTGAAACTCCTATTCATAAAGCAGCACGGTCTGGTAGTATGGATTCCATAAGTGCCCTTGTGGCTCATGGTGCGCAAATAGAGTAAGTGAGGTATTTTTTTGTTGTTGTTGATTGTTGTGTGTGTAGTTGACTAACTTAGATTGGTAAACATAGTTACTAATTTCAGAAAGAAAAGTCAAAACAGCAGACATGATCAAAATAATGACAGCTAGACATGTTCAATGGTAATGAAGTCTAAGATATTTTGCATGTCTAGTAATAAAGTTAATTTTCTTTAAATTATACCATTATGCTACATTATTGTTGCACATACATCTGATAATAGTAAAATATTTATTGTGCTTCTATCAGATGATCCCAAACTGTACACTTTATTTAGCACGCAGTTACTTTTTACAAGAAATCTACGTCTTACACTGGTGAATAAATATAGAAAACAATGCAAAAGCAACATTATATGTGAAACAATAATTCACACACTTCACCATTAGTTTATTACTGTTTGTTAGTGTATTGTGTATTTGCCCTGTTAACTTTTTTCTTTAAAGGTTTATGTACTGCAAAAACATTCAGAAAAGCTCACAAACTTTTGCAACTTACAGCATGGACAAAATGGATGCAGTTTTCACCTAGAAATGTTGAGTATAAGCTCTATGGCTTATAAATAATATCAGTACTTTAGCAATTTGTTTTAATTAGAACTAGCTTTATTATCTTAAATGATAACTAGTTACTGTATTTTAACCTGCACTATGAAACTTTGAAGTTGTAAGTGAAATAAGAATCCTGTAGTTAATTTCTTGTTTTACCCTTTGGTTTCCATCTTACTGTTTTTGTAATGCTGCCTTGATAAATCTACCATAAAATTTAACTCCTTTAGTGGTGTCATAGAGTATTCAGGAAATATATTACCTATAAAGTTAATAGTAATGAACTGATTGCTTTGTGTGAAGAGATTTCTTTATAGGAAAACGAAATAAGCTGTCTGAGTTATTGATAAGCAAACTAAATCAGTCTTAAATGTATAATTTCCCATTTTTCACTCACTTTTGGATATTTTTAAGATAAACTTGGAATTAAATTTACTGTGGAATTGAGCAAACCTTAATTATCATCATCAATTAGTATGTAATTTTGTGGTTTTTACTAGCCAAACAAAGGAGAAGTTGTGGAACTGCATAAACAATGTGAAATGGGACCAAAGCTATTTGCAGCAGAAGCAGCGTAGGTTTATAGCAGTTTTAGTGAACAGGAAATAATTTGAATTCTCAGTTTTCTAACTTTGAATTCCATCTATGTTTCAAATTTTATAGGTAATTAAACATCAGGTCGATCATGAAAATGGTAAAATCAGGGATGCAAATGCAAAAGGCTTGTGGAGCAGCCCAAGTTTAATCATTTAGAGGATAAGGACTTGGGCCTTGGTCATCTGAGGGAGTTAGCTATTGAGTGATAAGGGTGAGGATTTTTTTCCTTAGAATCCAGTTTCCAGGTTCAGTATGTTAAATTAGGCCAAGTCCATGTATATGCTTTTGATGCTGATTAATTTTGGGTCATCTGGTTTTGAAAGTTGGCCCTGAATAATGGTTACGTAGATTACCTGGGTTTTGTAAAAACTTGAAAATGTAGATGTTCTGAAAGTGTTGACTCCTTTATTTTATGGCTTCAGTTAGAAGCAAAGGAGAGGGATTTTAGCCATGTATTTGAGTTTCAATTTGTATATATTAAGTGAAATGATAATTGAATATATAAGACCAAGGCAAAAATTTTATGAAATATAGAACTAAGCACTAACTGGAATTAAACTGCTGATCTGTACTGATGATGAATTAGTGCTTTTTATTTTTACTGGGATTAGATCTTCTAATCCAGTTTTTTCTTTATTTATTAGTATAGTTAACAGCACTGAAGTCTGGTTTCATAAGGATGAATTAAATACCCCTGTGGACTGCAAATAGTTAAATATACTGCTTTTACATGATATTTATAATATACATCCAGAATGCCATCATCCCTAGTTTTTTATAGCAAGTAGAACAGGGATGATAAGATTTCATTATCACACAAACACTAGAAACAAATAATGTAATATTGTAAGAAATGTATTTTTTGTTGATGAGTGAATATTGGGATACTGCTGTTGAAATGAAGTAACATGGACTAGAGAAATCATGTTATCAGTGTTTACCACATTTCTACTTTATTGCCTCCTTTGGTTATAGTGGAAGACAAAGAATATTGATAATAGTCAAGGATAAAAGTAAGAATTTTAATTTAATAAAATAGCCTTACTTGAATTTTTCTAGTTCACTATATTTCAGGCTTGTTAGTGTATTGCTTTTACAGAGAAGGACAGGATGTTGCAGTCTATAATCTCATTAAGCTGTTGCATTGTTTTCCTAATTGATGAGAGAGAATTTGGGTCTCTATTCCTGTGTAAATTTTTAATAATATTAAAAAATTATAATTGCACCCTAGTGAAAATATTTTGATTTTTTGTGGTATTTACCTTCTCATTTTAGCTGAAGCATATTCTGTGCACAGTATGTCCTACAGCCATAAAAATGGTTGCTCCACTAACTATGGTATTCATGGACCTTTGAAGAGGGGGAAGCAGGTGGTCACAATGTCCTCATATGAGTGAAAAGGTTTGCTGTGTAACTGACTTTTTAATGTGGATAGTACCTTTTAAAGTATCCATAATTACTGCTGGATTTTCACTAAAAGGCATATTGATGCAATTTATGTATGGTTAATTGTGTATTATTTATCATCATGACAGACAAATGTCCACAGCTCTTTATGGAGGAAAAGCCTTCTTGGTGCCATGTTTTGTTTTGCTCTATTGCACTGTTATGTAAATGCTGTGTTTTAATGTAGTTATATAGTTTTATCACAGCATATTAAAAAATACAAAATACAGCTGTAAACACAGGACACTGTTGAATCAAAAAGAAGAAGCAGATGGAAGCATTGATTATCCTGAGTTGTTTAATGTCCATTTGTGTGTGGTGCACTTATGCATTGTGTCCACTTATTTCTGAATAAAAATTCTTCTGCAGCTGTCATTTAAGCAGTTGTATATTCCTTAGTGTCTTGATTTAGAGCTAAGAGGGAAGTTTCAAACACTGCATTATCCTGGGATAGAGAGAGGTGTAACTTGTGGAATGGGGTGTGGCTTGGTATGCACCCATCCAATTGAACACAAGTTCTTGCTTGCTTGAGGATTTTATTTGAATAGTATTGTAGAAAAGCTTTTTATTTTCCAGCCAGAAATCTTCAGGCTTTGGGTAAATTTGAGTTGTATACTGTGATGGAATATTATGACACTCCCAAGAGAGAATTTATTTTCTAGTTTAGTATACTCTGATCTCAAGGTTTGAGGAGAAGTGACATGCTGAGATAAAGAAACCAGTACATCTGTTTCCGCCAGCTGACATTCATATGGTGATGTTGATCTGGTTTAGGCAGACACTTCAACCACTTTCTTCTTAAAGCTGTGTGGCATTCATCTGAGTGTGTAAATTTAATGCCAAAAATGTCCTATCTCTGATACTAAGTTTTTCAGTAAGACCATTATTCTCATTCTTTGACAGGGACTTACGTAATTTTATTTCTTCTTTTCACACTCTTATGTCACAAACTGCATTGTGTTGTTTAAAAAGGCAGTTTTATTATCTTCTTTCTTCTTCACAGCTGCTCTCCATCCTCCATAACAGAAGTCTGTCCACTGTGATTTTTTTTAGTGCTGCTGGATTAGTCCTTTGTGAAATTCTTGTATTTCTGTTTCATGTGACCACTCTTGCGATATCTCAGCTTTTATTCTTCTCATTTGAGATTTCTTGACTTTCTGAAAATCAATGACCTCTAGCGAGGAGACAAAGAGTAGTGATGTGTTGTTTTCATGACAACACAGAAATCATCCCTGCTTTTGTGATGCAAACCCTCAATTCCTTTTCCATCTGGAGGAGAAGCTTACATGGCCTGTTCTCTTGAAGGGTCTCAGGGCTCAGAAATCTCCTCTCTTATTAATGGTTATCTTCTTGATTTCTTAAAATCTTAGGAGCTGCTTGCAGGTTTTTAATGGGAGCTTGTTTTTCTTGCCTAGCTAACTTAGCTACCGAACTTTTAATATTGAACTGCAGTCCATTTCTGGTGTTAACATACTTGTGAAGTTCCACAACTATGTCACCTTTTTACTTCAGAAGGTGTATTACAGCATAGATTCAGTGTAGAAGAACCAACATCCTACTTTCCTGCAGTCTTTAAATTAACCTCTTCTTGAGAGTAATGCGTCAGGATCTTACTGATCATTTGGTTTTAGGTGCTTTTTCAACAGAGAGGTTCCTCTCTGGTAATTAGTATATTAATGCTTGTATAATCTGGTACTTTCCCAACTCAGACTGCTTCATACACCTTTTTTTATAAACCTCATTGCCTCCAGATACTAGTTAAACTGGTGGATTAATTGCCATTGTTGCATTGTTGGACACTGATGTATAATTAAGGAAAAACTTACAGCAGTTCTTGTTTATTGTATCTAACAAGCATTTTAAGGGCCATCACTGTAGTATTCTTGTAGTGACCATTTAACAATGTAGAGCATGCACGTGTTAGAATTTATTCTGCCTTTCTCATTTTATATAAATTCTTATGGAAAGGCAAATTCAGAGTGGCATGTACATTTCAGTGGTGAAACACCAATGCTCCTTCAAAAAACCTGTAAGTAAAGCTTGGTAGTTTCTTCCATGTTTGGTTTCTTGTTTGGTTGCTATGGTTGTAGCAGTACATGAGGTGGTATTGTAGGAGCTGGTGATTATGAAGTATGGCAGTAATTTGGATTTAGTCTGAAGAAAAGATTTGGAAATACCAAAGCAGAATGTATATGCATGGGTGAGTGGTAAAAAATGAGAGAGGCTCAGCCTTAGAGTCTGGAAAAACGTAGTTTTCAGAGTTACTGACATTCCTGATAATCACAGGAAGCTGAGGCAAACTCATACCACCAAATTTCTGTTCAGTTTGAGTGCAGATTATTCTTAGTGGAGGTGGAATAACAACAGTGATTACTGGCATCAGTTGGAAAATAGTGCAAAATATGAGAGATTGTGCTTTCTATTAATAAAGTAAAATCCATCATTAAGGCAGTGATACTTAAGACCTTTCTGAAACATAAAGAGGAAATTCACTAGATACATGTGAGCTTGATAGATGAGGTTATTCATTAATGAGAAGCCTTCTTGACTTTTCTTCGGTCTAAGAGAGCTGGGTAAAGAATATGGAAATGTTACAAAGACTTATATGCAGATAGCTCAGATCTCTGACAGAAATGTTTGGGGGTTTTTTGTTGGGATTGGTCTGCCTTCAGGTATGATATTGTGCTAATGTTCACATTAATGTGTGCAGTTTCCGTTAGTTTTTGGTTTGTTGGTTTTTTTTAGCTGCAAGATAGGCTATTGTGTTGCTATTCTGGCTACGGAACCCAGGGTATACAGTTAAGACAAGTGGAGAAACCAAAGTGTTACAAAGTGGAGCTTGGCCAGAGTTAAATACAAAGAAAGAAACAATTATTTCCCAAATACAGTAGTCTTACTAGTTCTGATGGTTAGTCCAGATGTCAGTGGTGGTGATATGTAGGGGTGCTGTGCTTGATCTGGCAATAGTTTTTGACTAGGTAGGTGATGAGATGATTGTTTATTGCAATGTCTGTTCTAGCCTGCTGTGTTGATTTGGGTTTTGTTTGCTGATCTGGTTTCTGTCTTTTCAGTAAAGTTGTTCATAAACCAGCTAGTACCTAGTAGCCTCTGGACAAAAAAGCCCAGGAGTAGCTGTGGTGTGGCCCAGAACATCTTCAGGTTGGTCAGAAAAGTTTTCTCATGTGTGTGTCATGCACTACTGATTGCAAGATGTATTTCATGGCATGAAGGCTTAACAAACCATGGAAGAGCATTGGTAATTATAACTTAGGGAAAATATTACTCTTCAGCTTCATTCTGTTTTGCTTGATTGAGCTCATATGTGATAGATAAATTTTCTTCTAAAGGGTGAAAAATTGGGCTCATATGTGATAGATAAATTTTCTTCTAAAGGGTGAAAAATCTAAGTTGGAAAAACTTTGTCATGTAGCTCATTTAAACTGGTTTTATGCACTTCACCAGTTCCTTAATCCAAAAGATTTTGTCTGCTTGATAAACACATCAAGTTATTTTTGACACAAAAAAAAAAAAAGGGGGAAAAAATTGTACAGTTTGATAGTGTCCCTATTATGGGAAAATAATGAAACCATCTACTACCTGTAGTCCTTTCATTCTTGATTTTTCCCCCTACTTTTGGCACAAAAATAACATTAATTTACCTCTTCAGTTTTATTTCCAAACTTTCACTGTTCATGCTTTTTGTTCTGAACTTGAACTTTC
>VWYP01031439.1:26654-87763 GCA_013400435.1 Pycnonotus jocosus
TTTTTTGTTGGGATTGGTCTGCCTTCAGGTATGATATTGTGCTAATGTTCACATTAATGTGTGCAGTTTCCGTTAGTTTTTGGTTTGTTGGTTTTTTTTAGCTGCAAGATAGGCTATTGTGTTGCTATTCTGGCTACGGAACCCAGGGTATACAGTTAAGACAAGTGGAGAAACCAAAGTGTTACAAAGTGGAGCTTGGCCAGAGTTAAATACAAAGAAAGAAACAATTATTTCCCAAATACAGTAGTCTTACTAGTTCTGATGGTTAGTCCAGATGTCAGTGGTGGTGATATGTAGGGGTGCTGTGCTTGATCTGGCAATAGTTTTTGACTAGGTAGGTGATGAGATGATTGTTTATTGCAATGTCTGTTCTAGCCTGCTGTGTTGATTTGGGTTTTGTTTGCTGATCTGGTTTCTGTCTTTTCAGTAAAGTTGTTCATAAACCAGCTAGTACCTAGTAGCCTCTGGACAAAAAAGCGCAGGAGTAGTTGTGGTGTGGCGCAGAACATCTTCAGGTTGGTCAGAAAAGTTTTCTCATGTGTGTGTCATGCACTACTGATTGCAAGATGTATTTCATGGCATGAAGGCTTAACAAACCATGGAAGAGCTTTGGTAATTATAACTTAGGGAAAATATTACTCTTCAGCTTCATTCTGTTTTGCTTGATTGAGCTCATATGTGATAGATAAATTTTCTTCTAAAGGGTGAAAAATTGGGCTCATATGTGATAGATAAATTTTCTTCTAAAGGGTGAAAAATCTAAGTTGGAAAAACTTTGTCATGAAGCTCATTTAAACTGGTTTTATGCACTTCACCAGTTCCTTAATCCAAAAGATTTTGTCTGCTTGATAAACACATCAAGTTATTTTTGACACAAAAAAAAAAAAAGGGGGAAAAAATTGTACAGTTTGATAGTGTNAAAGGGAAAAATTTGTACAGTTTGATAGTGTCCCTATTATGGGAAAATAATGAAACCATCTACTACCTGTAGTCCTTTCATTCTTGATTTTTCCCCCTACTTTTGGCACAAAAATAACATTAATTTACCTCTTCAGTTTTATTTCCAAACTTTCACTGTTCATGCTTTTTGTTCTGAACTTGAACTTTCAAGTTTGGCACATTTGAAAGAAGCTTACTTCCTTCATTTCTCTAATTCTAAGCTATCTTTGGGTTTCAGTTGTTACGTTGAGGAGAAATAATGTCATTTTATATGCTACTGGAGTCATCTTGGTAGAAATCTGTGTTGCAAGGTTGTATCTTATCAAGTCAGAGTTTGCTCTGACCCTGTCCTCAATAGATTTCCATTATACTTTCTTCATTGTTAGCAACTTCATTTGCAATTCTTGCTCAGTTTCTAGAAACATAAAAGCAACAGCAATGATAGTTCTCATTGTCACAAGGTTGGCTAAGTAACTCTTATATTTTCTTTGTGTTTAAAGTGGCTGCAGTACTATAAAGATGCTTATTTGGAATTTAATTTCACTATTGAGCTAGGAAATACTTTCATTTTTGTAGGAAAAGTCTTTTCTTTGATGCTGTATTGCAATCAGACTTATTTCAAGAGTTACCATAGTCTTTCATACCTTCCCTTTGTGAATTGTTTTTAGGAATCACTTATTAAATAATGAAATATGAATTTAAAAATACTGTTGCTAGTACCAGGCCAAGTCAGGCCTATATTGTTCAGGGACAAGTTTACTTGGAAATATGAATATTTTATTCAAAAGATACTGAAAATCAAGTGCACTGTTTGAAGTCTTTAGTAAAGCATGTAAATGGGAATACAGATACAACAAAAAATCCTGATGGTGATGTTTGTGGTAATTGCAACATTGCCTACCATGGTTAATGAATTCTTTCTTCTGCCAGTGTTTGCTCAGTCAGGAGTTGAAGTAGCTAGGAGCTAATTATAGCTGCATAATTCATAGTGAACCTTGATTTTCCTGTGGAGAAAGTGGCTTCACAAAGCAGAGTCCCTCTGTTGAGTATATTCCTCTTGTTATGATTTTGGATGATGTTCACAGGAACTCTGCCACTGGTTCTAAAAGTGTAAAATAATTTCAGCTGCCAAATGCTCTGTTGTGAAATAAAAACTTGGCACCAACTTGAGCTTTTGTAGATGGCCCAGTGTGTAATTTTAGCATTAATTTGTATAGCTGCCCCAGCAGTGACACGCATCTGTTTAGTTAAGATAATTTTTCTCTTGATAGCTGGAAAAAAAAAGTTTGAAACAATTTTATAACTTCTATATTTGGACACCAAAGGGTTAAAACACTTAAAGTTTAGTACTTTAAAATAATTTTGCTTTAGAAATTTTAGACTAGTATACTACTGTTTATATAGGAAACGATTTTTCTCACTGTGGGCGTTTTAGTATTCTGATCTTTTTTTTCTCTTTCTTCTTTTGTTTTGTTTTAATCCTTGTATCTGCTAATTTTTATATAGGAATAGCTACTAATTCTTTTGAGATACAGCCTACTAAATTTAAAGTAATTGAAGCCATGAGTTGACCGGTAACTTTAATCAGTTCTATATAAATTTCAGTGAAGAACTGAAAAATTGGTTTCAGGGTGAAAGTTATAATGCTTTTAAAGGCATAAAAGGCTTAGTATCTTGTTGTTAAGGTGGTCACATGATAATGGCTTACATATTGAATAATGTGCTACAGCACTTTATGTATGTTAATGTACTTTTAATGTTGCCTGCAAATATGTGATCCCTTATGATATAAGTTTCCTGTTTATGCGCCATTGCCCGTTTAAATCAAACAGAAGATTCTGAAACTGTAAAAACTACACATGTCAATGTTTTACAGCTACGTAATTCGAATTGACTTGATTTTTTCAAGTAATCCTAGAAAGGGGGAGCATTCCATATAGAAACTGCTGAAACTGCCACAGGTGCTTCTCCGAAAACCTTACAGTTGTGGCATTGAATGTTCAGTATCGCTTCCTTTCTGCACACAAGGCATACTGTTGAGGTATTTGTTGCGGTGATTGGTTTTAATGCTAATCTAGGAATTCAGATATAGAATCTATAGATTTGCATGCTTTGCTTACCCTAATTTACAATTATCTACATTTTTATTTGTAAACTAACAATAGATAAGTTGAGATCAGTAATTTTTAACAGATATTCATTGATATACGAAAACTGTGGTTTATTTTCTTAGATTGTCGCATGGCATTAACAAAAACACAGTAAGCTGTAGGTGCTGTAATCACTATTTCAAATTAAACATTTAGGAGATTTTTTTTACATAAATAATTTTCAAAAATACTTATTGTTAACTTTTTTATAGCAAATGTTTGTTTTGTTTTTCAAGGTATGTGACATTATAAGTTGAAGGTAGTGATTTCTAAGGTTTTTCTCTGTTAAAAAGACAGAAATCTACTTGATTATTTTCTGCCAATGAATATGAAAAACAAACAAAGCATCTTAGAAGCAATTTTTTGAAGTCAGTTCAATAACGTTTATAATTCAATGTGAGAAGCACAAGTCTCTGTTTTCTTTCTACAGATCTTTTGAAGAGTAAATTCTGTAAATTACACTGAAATAAATCTTCCTTGCACAGTCATATTTAAACAATTGTAAATTTTGAGTGGGTTTGTTGTTTTTTGTTTTTTTTTGTGCTTTCTATGGCTTAGCCATAGTGGAAGCATCTTGAATATTTTTTTGAAGCTTGCCTCATTTTTCTTTTCTTCCTTCAGTAAACTTCTTAGATTGGAATAATAAAAATTTCCTCCTAAATAAAGCTAAACTGAAAGTTAACTTCGTGTTTCTGTACACCAATCCTGTTTGGCCAGATAATGCACTTGTCTCTTGGATTCAAGCAACAGTTGAATAACACTCACAGCCAACATTTTTGAAAAAGCATTTCAGAAGAAGAAAATACCTAAACTCATGCTCCATCAGTGTCCTCTTTATAGCTGCTTTAATTGGTTACCAGGACTCTCAGATGAACTGGGCTCTTAGAATGGGAGTTCAGATGATGTCAACCCAGAGGGAGAAAAATGGATACTAAAACAAAGTCCTCTTCATGCCAAGATCAGTCAGTTTTGAAGACTGCCTGTGGACATCAGTTGATGGAAGAAGAAAAACATGTTATGAGAGTGTTGTTTTAAGCACTGTAGGTCTGTGAATAAATGGTATGCAAAAATCAGAGCGATAACTCAAAATATCAGTGTGTGTTTTGAGTTTATTTATAAAACACCTGTCACTACAGAACAATGCAAGTGTCATATATTAAGAAACTTCAAGATCACCTACTCATCCATCTTCAGACTTTCACCATCTTTTCTCATGGATTTTTTTAATTTAGAATAACTTTATAATATGAAAATATGTGCTTCCTTACATTTGGCTTTCTTCTTTTGCGCTGGAGTTAGCATCTTCAGTACTTTGAAGAAAAAAAGATGTTTTTATTCCCAGCTCCTGGATTTCAGCCTACAAGAAGGCTGAGGGTAAATAATACCATATTTCGTGATTTTTATTTGTTTCTAGTAATAAGAATTACTTGGAAACACTGAATAAAGTATTACAAAAAAAAAATGCTGCTAAGTGAAAAAACCTGAACAGGACTCAGTCATTTTTCAAATACTTGATTTGCCTTGGAAAGGACGAAGGTATGTATTTTCTAAACATGGAGCGAATTGACTTTCTGACTATTGCCTTTAGCCCTGGGCAATGTTAAGTAAGGAATTTTTCTGCTGTTTGTCAATTCATGCCTTCATGTATGTTCCTGTCCCCAGAGCAGGAAAGGAATGATATTTTCAGAGCTTTTGTTTTCAGTGTCTGTTCTTCAGTTTTTCCACCTGTTCCTGTGGTTAGACTGACCTTCAGAGTTGTCTTTAGTTTTTGATTTTTTTTCTTTTTTTACTGGAAAGAGAAGGATTTAAGTTTTTGGAGCACTGCTCTCTGATTTGACAGTAACTAGGCAACCTTTAGAAAGTTCTGCACCAAGTCAATGAATACTGTTTAATAAAGGCTGACTAAACATGAAACACATCACTTTCCATGACTTAGTCTGATTTTCTTACTTATGTCTTCCTTCCATCCTTCCACACCTTCCTTGCTGCTGGCTTCTTTCTTCATAATGATTTCATTTTAAAAATGGAGTGTTTGTAACCTGCTATTTGTCTTGTTTCATCTAGAAGCCTAGCCTAGAGACAAAGCTTGAAAAGAAACATAAGGTTGTCCTTAAGTTTGGCATCTTTGTCACAAAACAAAAAGTGTTTTTGAAAAGCCAAGAACAACAAAACCCTTACAAAACAGAATGTAAAATCTGCTAGAAATTTCCATACTCACTTTTTATTTCTGGGTAGTGCAGTTGCAGAAATAGACCTGTCATATTTGCTATATGATTAACAGTTACAAAAGGACAGTGTACCTAAACATTTAGTATCAGTGTGTTCCAAACTTCGTCAAGCTTCTGCTATTTCAAGGTGTTCAGGATAAAATATCAAAGCTGGTACCAAAGGGATTTTTAACATACTAAAAGAAGTGGAGGATGGATGGAAAAGATTTTTTTTCAAGACCCATGACATTGTAGTAGTTCTGTCCATGTTGTCCACTGGTTTGCTTTATTTTCCAGTGTTTTTCTTTCACAGCCCACGTCTTGAAGTTACTTTCAGTTACAATATCCTGTACCAGTCATTTATGTTAGCAGCTATGATAAATGAAGTACCTTTCAAGGGACACTTAGTAACTGAAATAGCTGTAAATTTACTTAAATGTAGTGATTATCTCTTGAGTTTTCTCCTTGTTGGTTTTTCTTCCATTTTTTTAGCCACGCATTCCATGTCACATGGCTACTACACTTTGTATCCAAATGAATCACATACCGTTCCTCCTTCTTTTCACTTGATAGTCAGTTTATGTATAATTGCAGTTCATGAGCAAGGGCTGACAGTAGGGCTTGCACATAAGAGGTTGAACTCCTCTTATGTGTGGTTGGGACAGTGAACCATCTATTTTCATCCATATAATCTAGTCTGAATACAGTAATGACTCTTAAATTCTTAGCTCCTGGGATAAGCTGAGGCAGATGCTTCACTGTCAGACATGGGCAGCAGATTTAGTATTAGATGTGTTCCTGGTTCCTTGTAATTACAGCTCTAACAGGATGGTTCCACTCTTGAATTTAGATTAACACTTTTAAAGAATGGTCTAGTAGATATCATAGCTTTTTAATTCATTCAAGTGTTCCAGGGTTTCTGGAAGAGCTGTATTACGCTGCTTTTCTGTTACAGACTCAGAATCCTTACAGTAATTGACAATCTTTCTAAATTATTTTGAAAATACATAAACTGTTCCAGTCTGGTAAAAATCCATGATACCTGTTAAGAGCATTTTCTTTCCTATTTTGTCCTATTTACATTAGCAATTATTTTTGATTAGTTACATTTTGTTATGATAGGCTAATATAGCACAGCTAGCTCTTGCTGCCTTCTGTGTTCCTGCTGGCAGATTTTTTCCTCCTAGAGAAAGCTAAAGAAATCAGCTAAAGAAGTAGGTTTTTTTTATCTTTCTAGCCTGTTTTTGAGAAAGTGATGGAAGGTTTCTGCAGAATTTGTCATCTTTTCCTTTTCTCCCTCCCATTAGTATTGGAATACAAGCCAGTATAGCAGAAATTTGAAAGTACATAAAAGTCCAAGAATAATCAGGCTTTGATTAAAATCGTGGGCATGGACAACTGGGTATAAAAAAGATCCTCAAATTAGTGTTCTCACTGTAGGTGAGCAGAGAGAACAGCTGTGTTATCCTCCATAACATTTGTTCAAACCATTTCTAGAGTCATCTAGAACTTATAATCTTCTTACTTCATGATAATTATAGTCTTACTTCATTGAACTGGTTTTTTTCTTTTTGTTACAAACTTGATAGGCTAAATACATATTCACACCTTTAAGAGAGGTGTTTCTAAATTTCAGAAGCAAGAATGTTAAATCCAATAGGCTTCGATCCCTTGAAAACCGATGTGCTTCCAGAATATCTCTGTAAAAGAAGCACATCTCTGTCTACCTGTTAAGAATAATTTGTTCAGGAAGAGGTAGGAATGGCACAGATCTTTAAATGTCAGAGGTCATTAAATTTTACAATTTTGCAAACTCTGCTATTTATTTTGTTTCTGGAAAATTTAATTTTTCTTTCCCAGAGTTTGGTTGTGTAGCTTTACACATTCTGATCTTAGTTTGTAAATCTCTAAGTGCCTCTGGCATCTTACATTGATGATCCTTTGGAAAATGGTGACTCAACTGTAGTCTGTTAGTCAATTTTGAAAAGCAGAGTTAATGTTCAGTAATACTTCTGAAGTAATAGAATTACTGACTCCTTGAACTGCTGTTAAATTAGGTGGCCATTAAATACCAGATAGGTTTTGTCATTTTTATCTTTGCATAACTTTATTTTTCTCTAGCTTAGATTTCTTTTACTGTTCCTTTGGGGCTCTCAAATTTAAAAAAAGGTATTGGAGAACTGAGCTTTTCTTGTTGAACAGAACAGATCTGTTAAAATTTCTGTTTCCGAAGCTGTAGTTTCATTGTTCTACATCCTTATGCTGCACAAGAAAATCAGAACTACTAAAGGAGTGTCTTGTTGCTTAGCAGCAGCTTCAACAGGTCATCTAGTTTAGCAGGGGAAAAGATTGACAGTAAAATTTCTGATATCATAGGCACCTCTTAAAATGAGGGGAAGAGCTCTCCCAAGATTCAGCAACCTTTATACTCTGAAACTTTATCCTGATGCTAGCTTTAATTATCCTTTGTTCATATTAATCCCATTCATATACTGCCTATGATGGATGCACAGAACAAATCATTAATTTTGCACCTCTCCTGTAGGTATTCAAAACTAATGCCACCTCAGAGTTTCATTGTTTTTTTACTAACTAGGTTTTTCAGAATTCTGAAATCTTGCTTTCTAGAGCACTCTTGACTGCTGTTCTGTGGATTTTCACTAGTAGTCCAAGTAAATAATGACTTAGGATAGTGTAGTGTATGGTATGAAATTAACCTGGTTTAGGTTGTGGGGTTTGTGATTCTGTAGTATTGCAGCTTATCCATTTATGGAAATAGTCTTGCTGTAATAGTCAGTTTCTAAAGGTTTTTTTTTTTATAGCAAGTAAGTATTAGTGATCCAGGAAGCAAATCTGGGCTTTGTTCTTTAAATTTTTTCTCACAAGCTGGAGTTTCAAGAGAATCAGGTCTATTAATCTTCTGAATTCTCATTCTTTTAGCTGCTCTGTTTCTGGATTTTTAAGTAATGGACTTGTTTAAATGACTGAAGCTAAGAAACAAAAATGCCATTTTTCTGACTAGTTACATCTGTCTGGAAAAATATTAGGAAAGATTAATAGGCATCTTTTGCATCATCATCTAGTTTTGTCATTCCTGGCCTTCTTGTCTGCACTTTTATGCTCTTCCTGATGAAGTTAGCCTAAATTGCTTAAGCACAAGGCATTCTGTGTGTTTGTGTAAACGCATGTGATCCAGCACTTTCTCAAACCTCTACATCTCTACATGTCCTCCCTGATTTCATTCCTAACCTCCTTGATGCGCTAGAATATGCAAAATCCAGTGCCATTCTCTTGTGCACGGAAAAGTCTTGATTGAAATTACCAAAGCAAGTCCCAGTACTTATGATGTCACACACTTTGAAATGAGAAACAAACCAGAAACAAAAGTATAAGCAAAGCATAACTAAGTATAGCATCTTTCTCTATCTATCTTTTACTATATATGTATATATTTTGTTGTTAGGAAAAATAGTGATGTTGTTGTTACCTTAGAAACCAGAATGCCATGGACAATTGCCAAGTCATGTTAAGTTTGTTTTGAGTATTTGATCTTTTGCTCAAGTTAAAGCAATAGATTGCAGAATAAACTGCAGAAGATGGTAAAATTCAACACTTAAATTAGTCTGAAGTTTATGTAAAGATCAGCTACTTCAGACTATTTTAGAATAAAGCATTTTGAGAAGTTTAAATAGGAGGATGGTTTAAGGCACATAGTATATTGATTTTATTTAAAAGTGTATTGTCTCCCAAATTTTGCTTAGAAGTGAGATATATGTGCAAAAAGTTAAGATAGTTATAAAACTATGATTGATAACTAATTTCTTAATGGAAAATTTGCTAAGTATGTTTTCTCTCATCACCAGCAGATAGATAGTCAGTAAGGGCAGCAGCAGCAGCCAGCTAGCCTGATGAATGAGTGTAATCCAGTTTCTTTGTATTGTACAGCTTGAGAAATGCCAGTGGCCTGACAGCAGCAGACCTTGCACATACCCAGGGCTTCCAAGAATGTGCCCAGTTTCTCTTGAACCTCCAGAACTGTCACCTGAATCGTTTCTATAGCAATGGCACCTTAAATGGGGTTCATCAGAATGCAGGTCCCAATCCATTCAGTGGTGGGACAAGTCGAAAGAGATCCTTTGAAGATACGGAGTCTGCTGGAGTAAAGAAGGCTAGAACAGAAGGTGAGACCCTAGAGGTAAAGGAGATGGGTTGATACTGTTACTGAGAAAGGAAAATAAACGTTTTAAAGTCTTTTGGCGTGGATGTTGAGTATTATTGACAAACTCATATATCTAAATTACTTGTTAATACAAGAAGCAGATTAATACAATTATTCCATGCTGCCAGATCCCAGTTCTCCCTATCATCATCTTGGCATGTTCAGAAATTTCTATTTCCAAAGAGTGCTAAAGCCACATGATGCTGAGAATAATTGTGCAGAGTAGGAGCTGAAATTAGCTTCTACTCCTCAGTTTCTTCAGTTTCAGGAGGGCCAAGTAATGTTCCATTGATTCACAGAGATGCCTGGATGTTCTGATGGTAATTTTCCATTTAGGGATTAATTCACAGTTCAGAAACCACTTAGTGCTATGTAAGGTGGATGGAAGAAATTAAATCCAGAAGGGTTTCCCAAATCAAGAGGGGTTATGTCTGTAAATAAACATATCCCAGGTTTCCAGGATTGTTTTCCAAGGGGAACTGTTGTCTTACGCAAGGGTGTGAGGCCAGAATGAAACTTAAGGTTTCCTATCCAGCCTTGTATGTTGAGGGTACTGGTGCTTTGCCAGCAATGATGGAATAGTACAACCTAAAGATACTTTTTGCTAGCTCTGTGTAGAATTTTTTTAAAAACACCTTGAAACATGATGGAGGAGAATTATCTTCCTTTCTATCGGTTATCCCACTAAATTCTTTTTAAAAGCAAGGAAATAGTTCTGCACTCAAACCTCCTTTTTCCTGATGCTAAAGGATGCTTTTCTTTAGCATCAGGAAAGGGACTTCATAGGTCTTCATTGAAGACACTTGATTCGCTTTAAGTTGGTGTTCTAACATAAGTGATTTTCAGTGACCCAAATACAATGGGCCTAAACAATGCTTAATTCCAGATAGCAAAGGGGAAATTGAGATCTAAACCATGTTTCTAAATATGACATAGGCAACATAAATCACACCGATATCAATACTACTGTTTGTTCACTACTTGCTGTCCAAACACCACTTCACCTGTACCAAGGTCAGAGACTAACTGGGTACTCCATTACTAATTAAGAGGATCTGTCGCTTCATATAGCTGATCATAATGATAAATTTCATTATGGAGAAGAGTCCCTGTGCAATTAAATACAAGACTTCAGGAATAAATATTTCCTAAATAGCTACATAGAATAAGAAAACTTGCCCAGTACACAAGTGTCTGTGACAGCTGCAGAAAGACGTTTCAGTCCATTGGTCTGCTACCAGGAGGCACTGCTTGAAGTCAAGTTAACTTATCTTGCATTTGGAAGAGCTGCTCCATCTGGATGTTCCTAAGCAGCTGTCTCTTTTACAATATGCCCCAGGCTAGTCAATAGGCAGCATTTCTCCACAATCTGGGGGAGTGGTGCTGTATCTGCATTACTTTTCACTGTACAGTATTGGTCCAGTACTAAGTTAGATTGAGCAAATAAACAGACAGTGCTTGGAGTGAACAAGTGCTCCTGAGCAATTGCAGAAATGTGAAAGGAATTGGAGTAGGTAATTTTTGAAATTGTTAATAGTATGACTTTTTAAGACCTTCACAAGCAAATGCAAAAGCTCTGCTGCTTTTGCTTTAAGGTTTTTGGAGTAACTAAGAGATGCATCTCAGCTGCGGAAGCTGCAGTTTCTAATCTGGCACATTTGCCCTCAAAGACATCAGCATAAGTAATAACTATTGCATTGATGTAAAAAGTCTCTTGCACTAAGAATGAGTCACTGTTCTGAGGCGTTTTGGTAAACAACAGAGCTGAGTAATGAGTTATCAGTACATCTTTGTGCTTAGCTGGCCTTTCTACAGAACAAGCCCAATTCTGTTTTAATTTTAAACCTTCACTAAAACCACACTGGTCTGTTGTCCTTCAAAGACTATTTGCACAGGAGATTCCAGATGTTCAGAGAGTGAAGCCAACCTGTATTTGCAGGGAAAAGTCAGGTTTTGATGGCCATACCCCAAATCAGAACAATCACTGCTTTGAAACTACTTGCTGCAACAACATAGGTCTCTTACAAGAACCTGTAAGCACTAGAGTTGAGTGAAGATAAATGCTTAAGGTGTGCTTTGCCCTGCAATAACTAAACTGGGCAGTGGATGGGCTTTACTTGTAATTGTTTATATGCACACAGGTGTATCTGCTAACAGGTGCATAGTACTAAAAAAGCCTTAAACCTCAAAATTAGGCAATGCTGATACATGATACACTGTGATAGAAATAATTACTCAAGTGTAATTAACAGAAATAAATTGGTGACCTCTTTCAGAATATGTGCCAAATAGTTTTTAATTTTGACTTAGAAACATAAACCAGATTTTATGTCCATTTTTCTGAAATCAATTCCAGAAATTTTATCCTGCTTCCTGGGAAGGTCAGCAGAGGGTGGTGCACAGGTTCAAAGATGATGATGATGATGATGCACACTGGGCCAGCTGGTCACACAGCTGTATTTGTGTCAGCCGTAATCCTGGCCCCTCTAGTCCAGCCGTCAGCAGGTTGATTTGTACTCTGACGTGTGTGCTGCTTACAATCAGTGTCTTGGTGTCATGAGCCTCACCAGAGATGCTTTGGGTGTTCTGTGTGAGGTGTGATGGAGGGCATTCCTGGAACTGGACCCTGGAATTGGCCAACATGAAACTGCAATTACACATTCCTCTAGATAACTAAAAAAACCCAGTCTTTCCCTTCCTGGTTTAGGGTAATTTGAGGCCTGCTGATCCAAGGGCCCTGATGTCGTTTAAGCCCTCAGTGATCTCTTTGGCCCTGGAACACTTCAGGGCTTAAGGTTCTTTAAAAATTAGTTTATGAAAATTATGGTTGTGCCCAAGGTAATGGGAGCCGAATTGCAGTCCACCAAAACAGGCATTTATAACATAATATTTAGGGTGTGTGCAGTGTGTGTAGAAAAGCATGTTAATGCCAGTGTGAGAGCAGGGCAGGGCCTGCTGGGATAGTAGTGGAGCAATGCTCTGGGTAGGTTCAAGAAGTAGTAGTGAAGTCAAGCCCATCTTGCTTATTAAAGCATTCTCCCCAGCAGTCTAAACACTTGGCAGCTTCTCTCAGAAGACAGCAGAGATCGCTGGAACAGTCTGGTGTGGATAAGGGTGGGCTACTGGGACTGGGCCCTTGGGAGGGAAAAAGGGAGCAGTCTAAACTGACAGCAGACAAATACGAGTTGGGCACGTCTCCTGTAAAGCCTAAATATGAGTAACTTAAGTTTCTCCTCATTCAACTTTTTGTACATCAGACTAGTGTTTAATATGTGGGTGCAAAGTCTAATAGGTACCCAAAATTCTCTTGTTTTGCTTTAATAATCAAAGTACTCATCTTTTTGTTGGCTTGAGTTTTCAGGTGGGCACTAATGACTAAATAAAACTTTTTTTGTCAGCTTACAGCTTTGATGGCTTAATACCAATGCTGAATGGAGGAGCTGAGGACGATGCTGACAATATGCACGTTGATAGAGAGTTTGCTGTTGTATCAGGTGGGAGTGGACAGTTTCCTGTTAACAACAACATTCAAATGGTTGAAGACACCAAACAACAGGAGAGTACTTCTGTTGGACCAAAAGAAATTGAAATATACACTGTTTCTGCAATGCAAACTCCTTGCCGTTGCAAGAATCAATATGCATTTTATTTTTAATTTAAATATAAAACTTAGTCCTTTATTTTTGCACATTGTTGTCTGGAGTCTTGAAAACTATTGTATTGCTGTAACACCCATTATATTGGGGGTGTAGTAGGTATCGAAAACTAGCTGTTTCATGCAATGTATTGTAATGGTGAAAGAGAAGGTTTATTAGTAATTTCTTAATATTTCAGGTAAACAGAAGTCCACGATGGCTGTTTCACTTTTAACCTGAGGCTTGTATTACATTGTGCCTTGCTTCTAGTTGCTATAATTTTGAGTTAAAGGAAATTCAGAAATAAGTTAAATTATTTAATTTTTATTAAGTAGATAGTAAGACTTGATAGGGAAACATATCCTAGCTTTGAAAATAATATGTTGTGACAAAACTATATTCAAAATGGTGCAATAAATACTATAGAGAATAGTCTAGACATAGACCCTGTGTTCAGAACTTGCTCAGACACAATGACATTTAAGTGCAGGATCCTGCTGTGGTTTTTTTTATGTAAATAGAAGAGTAGACATCACAGTTTCAATCTACTGTTTGGAACTAGGGTCCCTGGGCAAACAGGTCTTGTGTTTTGTACCAATCGTCATGAAACAGTCAAAATGTTACTAGGATTGGTCAATATTAATGCTCCAGATTTTTTAAGGGCTGCTTAATCAAGATGCTTTTAGTAGTAGGATGTGCATAGAGTTGGATTAAAACTGCCTTGAGTCAGCCTTTTTGCACTTTGTAGGTTAAGACATGGAGTTACTACAACAGTGCATTATTACATTCAGAAATTAATTTCCTATTTATCAATTTTTTCTGTCAGAAATATGTTTATGCTTTGTACCACAGATTCAATTCAACAAAGGGAATGATAAACAATAGATATTTTAATATATTATTAATAAATATATATACATATATAGTCAATAGTTTAAAAGTAGACTATGATATTTTCCAGTGATAATTACTAACTGTTCTTATTAATGGAAAAATATTTTCTTTCATAAATATACTCTATTACTGTATTATTATAAGTGCTCATTTTTAACTAATAATAACGTTGTATAATTATCACTAGAACTATTCATTACCTACTTTTACATACTAACTAATAGAAATGCCAGATTTATTAAATTTGATTTGGCAAAACAAGCCTATAATGGTTTATTTTTAAACAGTTAAAATTTTGCACTTTTCAGTTAATAAACACTATATGAAACTCCTTCTGTGCGTTTTCATCACTGAAGTATTAACTTTGATGTCTTGGTGGTTTTGTGGGGGTTTTTTTCCACTTTTAATGAGAATTCATGGTTAGTGAGTTTGGCTGATACGGTTATTTTAACTGATGTAGGGACTAAACCAAGAACTCCAATTACTTCATCCAGGGAGTTACAAACTGGACGCATTTCTTGTGTAACATACTGGTGTCTGTGAAGTATCAGTGTTGTAATTCGTACTTTAAATAGCAGCCATGCAAAAACCTGAGAGAGAACCAAAACTCCAGATTCTTCCTTGTCAGACAGTGGTACTCATTATGTGTAACTTAAATGGGAACCCAGTGTTTTACAAATGTGGGAAGTTGCCAACAGACTAAATTAACTGAACTAATTTGCGTACACGCAGTAAATGCAATCCTGTTTTGCACATGGGTTTATGCATTCATGGAGACATAAACATATGTGCGTGTATCCAAGGATAACCACAGAATGTAAAATCTTTAAATGTCACCACATAGCTCTGTAGTTGCTATGTTTGCCTTGCTCATCTTTACCAATAAAGACATAAATTATATTTTAAAGGCAGAATATATCATGCATTTTTTGTGCTAGTACTTTTGAGTACCACTGCAAAAACATGCATTTCAGACAGACTGATGATATCTGTTCTTGGAAACAAAACCTATTGTACTAATTACTAACTTCAAAGGGGAAATTGCTTCAAAACAGTTGTCAGTGGTTTTTGCATGCACATTTTTAGAATTTAGTTTCATACTACTAATTTTTTCTGTGCACTCTGCTGTTGCTATTGTATGGCATTTTGCATGTGGATTGTACACATGCTATCAGAAACATAGCATTAAATACAAACCTGCCCAGTATGTTATCTAGCAAGCTGCTAGGTACATTGAAGTACTTTGTGAATAAAGGAACTTGGAAACATTTTATATTAGCACCCCAGCATAACATTTCTTTATTTGACTTACTTCAATGCTTACTGTACTGTGACAGTTACAACTAAAAAAAAAAAAAAAAAAGCCACAGTTAAATCTGAAAAATGGAAAAAAACTACCCTTGACCCTCTCACATCAGTTCTTGTATGTACATAATCTTCTATCCCAAGAGGGCATTACAGTTAAGGTGGAAAGATCACTTTTATTCCACCCTTGAAAACACTGTGCAGAACGTTGTCTACTGCACTTATTTCATACAGTTAAATGAAAAAAAAAAAAATCTGAGAAGTTTCCATTGTCTTTGCAAAGATAAATAGAGGCATATTTTCAAAACAAATGTGGATAGATAGTTGCATTTTGAACATAAAAATCCATGCCACAAACTTCCTGGTCAGATATGGTTACTTGGAGCTACCTACATTGTTATAAAGAAAGGATAGATTTATTTTCAAAGCTGTCTATGGAAACATTTTTAAGTAAGTGAAGTATAGTGGAGACATTTTGCTGTATTTCGATTTATTCTTAATTGTTGGTGACAGGTGTATTTCTTAATGCAGATATGAATAGCAGTAGCTCCATATTGAATGCACTGACAAATGGATGTGCCATCAATGGACATTTGGATTTCACCGGCGCACAACAGCTCAGTGGGATGGATGCCAGGCGTGAGGAGTGCTTAGCATTAACACCTAACGGAGCAATTCCTGGAGTAACTTCTCCCAGTAGGCATCGAATTCATGCCAGTAACGGCACTGAGGAACCGGAAAAAGCCATGAGTAATTCCACCGATATGTGTGGATCTCTCCACCTGAATGGAAGCCCCAGTAGCTGTGTTTCTAACCGGCCCTCGTGGGTGGAAGACCCTGGAGACACTTTGCACTATGGACACTATCATGGTTTTGGGGATACTGCTGAAAGCATCCCCGAACTCAGTAGTGTTGTTGAGCATTCCAATTCTGTCAAGGTCGAACAGAGATACGACAATACTGTCCTAGGCACAATGTATTTGTACCACGGTTCCTAGGTGAACGACATTTATATCAAATGCATATTGAAATTGCTACCAAATGAAACTGGGGGGACAGAATCCTCACATAGCATTAAATTTGAAGATCGCAACTTGTTGCTATTTTTACACTTTGTTTATATGAAAAGTAAACCTTTGATTTCACGGCCTTATACAATAGTTGTAGTTTGTTGCATGTATGGGGCTTATTTAGTGATAAAATAGGTGCTGTCATGATGGAATGTTTATTGTTTAAATTTTTTTATTATGGAATGTTCTGGTTTTGTATTTTTTTTCTAAGCTTGTTAACACTACCTTTCCCTTTTTAGAGCTGTTTTCCCTTTTATTAAAACAATGTTTAACTGAATTTTGTGAAGAAAATGTTACATATGTGCATCACTTAGAGGTAAAGATTTTTCTTTTCTGTATCTTCTGCTGAAGCTATGGTAGCAATATCAATGCCAGCTCTCACTATGCAAGGTTGAAAGTGGCAATCTTCTGGAGCTTCTCTGACTTTATAGTTTGTACATTTGTTTGGTATAATTAGATGTTCATCTTTGAATTTTTTGAACGAGTTGTTTAAAAATGCAGAGACAAATTTGGAAGAAGTTGCTGTTTCACTTTCTGTAGCGTAGAAGTGCTTTTTGTTGTTGTTGGGCTCTTTGCATTACAGAGTGGGAAAGTGGGCTGCCTTTGTTTGGTCGCAGTTGGGTGTGCCTCAGGTTAGCTCTGTGGTGGGTTTCTTTGGCTTCTCTCCTTTGTATGTGTGCTTGATGTTTTACCATAGCTCACAGACTGGAGGCATGTTCGCACTGTTCTGCTTTGTACACAGTTTAAAATTGCTGTTACTTGTTATAGAATTTGCTGAGTCAAAATATTTGAGTTTGACTGTCTCGGATATACATTTATTGTCTTTTTTTTAACATATGCTTTGAAAATGTAACGTTGTGTACTCTTTGGGCTATGCTCACGGAAAATACTTGTATTTAATGCTTAATACACAAATCAAAATTCATATAAGTGCACTATATGAGCACTAATGCTATAAGTTGCTGCTTGTGTTATAAGTGAAGAGTGGGGGAGAATATGGTAAATGAGATAAGCCCTCTGAATTGTGTTGATTTTTTTGTTCTTGTTTTGTTTAAAAAGGGACCTTTACAAATTGGATTTTAAAAAGAAATAAACATATTACATCATATCTTAATATTTTGTTGAGATGTTACTATTTTAGCGGCAAGTTGAGAAAGCATTAAATAGTTTATAAATCACAATTCTCATAATCTTTTTCAGTGCTGCTGTGGAATTTATTTTTGTCAGTATATGAAAGCAGATGGAACATCCCAACAAGTTGTCCTTGATTGAATTACAGAAACACAAACTGGTTATTTGGTGTACGAGAAGTCGCATCAGCCTTCAGCCTAAAAACTGCTGGGTTAAAATACTGCCTGTCTATAAATTAAAAAAAAACCAAAAAAACATTGTAGTGTCATTCAAACATTTTTGAGCAAAATGCTACTCATTGCAGAGAAGTCAGTGTTTGAAATAGCCTTTACACTCTACATGGTTCACTAGGCACAAGATGCTCACAGTGTATTCAGATTGAGAGTAGGACTGAGGAAAACTGACCAGTTCTTCTGCAGACCAGCAAAACCCCTAGGTACCTTCTAGAGACAAAAAACCAAAAAAGACCATTAGTGAAAGCTGAGTGTCACCTGAGATGAGCTGTGCTGGTATGAACATTAACCACTTGCTTGTGCTTGGACAGCTGCATCTGGGCCCTGTTTTTAGATGGTTTAATTTGCTGGTGTAGTGCCCAGTGGAGCACATGCCATTGCCCTTGTACTGACACGGGACAGTGACTCTCATTTGCTGTAGCATTTACATTTGGGGATCTTAGTATTTGCCAAATTTGCTCCACGTGCTTTCTTGTCGTTCACATAAATCAAAGCAGCTCATAATAAGCACTGCTATCTTACCTTCATGGCTGTAAACTGATCCCTAGAGAGCTTGCTTTGGGTACAACTAAGCTGGCATATGAGAGTGTAATGTTAGGTACATAATTTTAGCATGACAAGATTTATACTCTCTTCGTAAGGCAAGATTTTTAAAGTCTGTGTACATTTGGGTTTCATTCACTTGCTCTTCACACATTTTCTCCTAAAAATACCTTGAAATACATTGTACTTCAAATTCAAAGGGAGAACTTAGAGCTCTATTTTAAAAAGCACATCTCTGCCTGTGTGTTCACCACGTGCTGACAGACAGATTTCAAGGTCTGTATCTCTTGTCAGGCCCCACTGAAGCCAATTGTTAAATTAGGATTACATGGAGAACACCAGGGCCATGTAATGTAGGTGCACTATGTGTGTCCCCCGGGTGCCTTGGTCTACAATTGATGTTGCAAAGGTGGAACTCTGTGAGAGTATGACTCAGGCAAGAGCTGAGGTGTATCAATTATAAAACATTGAACAAGGATAAGAATTTGAACATGGCATTTTTGCAGGTGCTCTTTGAGACGATGCATTTACGTACTGCAAAGGCCATTAAAGTCTTGCTTATAGATTATTCCATAAATTTTCAATAAAGCCTGAAATAGGGAATTACAGAATCCCAGCGTGGCTCAGGTTGGTGAACACATACCCAAGTGTAGGCTGCTGTTGTGAGCCCATACCACACTCATAGGAAAAAAAAAAATCTTAGCTTACCTGGAATGTTCTGGTTTTCAGTTTGTCTTGTAATTTGAGATACGTGTGAGCAGTAAGTTACAAAAGTAATGAGCTCAGCAGATGCAGCTGCACTTCTGTGCTGAACTGGTAGGTAAAGGATTGTCAAGCACAGAATGAGTTTTGCCAGGTGCGGCTGTATCTTTCCATACAACAGGATCAAAGGGTGGCCTGGGTTAGAAGCAACCTTAAAAATTATCTACTTCAAAATCTCCTGCAGTGGGCAAGTACATGTAACTATTGATGATGCAGAGGCCTTGTTTTTAAATATCTTGCTGTTAAAATACAGAAGACTTTCCTGGGGTTGCTGTGCTAGACCAGCTGAGGTAGTCTGAGAAGCCTGTCAGAGCTCACAAACCCTCCTCAGGGCTGAGTTACCAAGTCTCAGATTCTGCTGACAGCAGTGCTGAGCCATTTGAATGAAGCTGTGCTTTGCAATTCCTGAAGTGACTGCTGGGTTTTAAACACCTGGAGTTAATGTCTCACAAGATTTTTGCCTGGCAAGGGCAGTAGTGTTGTAGGAGTGTTCATACTTGGGCCTTTTGTCCAAAACTCGAATTTTCAAGACTTACATCAAGCAAACATCTTTTTTTAGGTGTTACTTTGTCTTACCTTGTTTCTGGAAATGGCTGTCCAAATGCAAAGTTTTCTTTCCATCTGCCAGATGTAACTCAATAGCCCCACTGCAAATGTCATATGGAATTCACTAACTGGTTATTCTCACCATCTTCCTTGTAATCCCTTTGACTCTCAATTTTCTTTGAAATTTCAGTTTATTTCTTTCTGGCTAATGCAGATGGTTTTGCCCTAATTCCTCTTAAATGTAGCTCCTTTTCTATTTTGTTTTTCAAAACCACTTGCAGAGTTTTGGCAGGAATACAAGTCAGTACAGATTCAGGCAGTATTTTGATACAGAATATTTCTGACTAAGTAGTTAAAATTAGCAACATTGGAAGAGGGAAGAGGCAAGTGTTACACTACATCTTACGTAGTTACAGTCCTTATTATTTTTAACAATCCCCTGAACCAAATAAAATCTAGTCTAAACTGCTAACAGTGATGAAGGAAGGCTTTCATTTGAGATACATGTTAGATTAAGATGAGATGCTTCAAGAGCAGGTGCAAATACTTTCACAGCCTGATTGCTGGTCTTGCTGATCAAATGGTACTGATCAAATCCTGATCCTTGCTCTGGCTCTCACTGGGTAAGCTAGCAGAAGACACTGTAATACAGTGTATTTTACTATATTAACAAACTGTCATCCTCCTGTAGTCTGAAATCCAACCTCACCTTCCTTCCTCTTTATATCCAAGTTACAGATCACTAGAGAGTTTCTGCCATTCTGATTATGGATGTGATACATCCAAAAGAGCTGGCACACAATACATGGAAATAAGTCCTGAGCAGATAACAGACCTAGATGGAAAAGGCATCCTTGCTGTCCCACACACTAGTGCCAATCTACAGTACAGCTGTTACCAGTCACACACTTTCTGAACTACAGCCTTGCACACATCTCCTATTTTGTGTACTGCCACTTTCTCCCAGTCAGTGGAAAACCACCTTCCCCCAGCACAGAACTGCCCAGTTTGCATTTCCATGCTGACACAGCCAGTGCAGTGCATCCTTTGTGTCCCCTGATCTGGGAATGTGGGGCAGCAGCAGAGGGTGAGGTAGCTGGACCACTCATCCCTTGCTGGTTCCATTACATGGGACACACATGGCAGCTCCCTCCCACATATTCAAACCCTGATAAATTTTCTCCAGGCTGGTTACCAAGCCAGTGAAATTCTTTTCAATTGTGCTTTTAGGGGCCTTTATGACAAGAAAACTCCACACCTTCTCTAATAAGTGATTTTTGGGGGGTTTGGGGTGTTTTGTGGGTTGGTTGAGTTTTTTGTTGTTGTTGGTTTGGGGTTTTTTGTTTGTTTGTTTTTTGTTATTTGCCCCTAAATCCCATGTATGGCTTTATGTCAAGGTGCAGCTAAAATTAATTTCTTGATGTTCCAGGGTGGAAGTCCTGGATGCCATGTTTGGTGTCCTGGGGTATGGAGCAGTATTGTGGATGTCCTACAGGGACAAAAAGGAATAGAGGTGTCATCTTCCTGTGCTGGACAGTACTGTGCAGCAGTTAGGCTGAAGCATAAGAGGCAGGAGTGGAAGATGGTACCCTGGGAGCATCCCATTTTGCTTCTGCTGCAGGACTGGGGAACACAGATTCACAGATCCCAAATCCTTGAGACCCAGCTGAATCAGAGGGGGAAAAAAAAGAAAAAAAAAAAAAAAGAAAAAAAGAAAAGAAAAAAAAAAAAAAAAGAGTCTTGTGTAAGCAGGATTTACTATTCCTGGCAACTGGTAACTACATTTCTGCTGCACTGCTTAATGACTCCCAGACATTTCACACCTCTCCTTCTTTCCCTGAGTTTCCTGTCTCATATTGGTGCCTGGTTGTTCACAGGCAAGGATCAAAAGAACTCTGGTTTAAGGCAGATGGTTTATTTTTAAAGCATATCTGGCTTTAATTTCTTTTTTTAATACAGTGCAATAATTTATAAAAGAGCCATCTATTTCACTCTGTTATGAGCATTAATATCCAATTTAAAAGCTTTACCACTCTCAAAATCACACCCCACCCCCCAAAAAGCATAATGGATGTTACCTGTAGTATGAGAATGAAAGCTGGGCATCATCTCTCTCACCAGAAAGCCTCAGTATTGATGAGTAACTTCTCTTTTCTTCCTTGAGATGGAGCTGCACATACAGGACTTGATAAACCGTTTCCAAATCAGTAGGAATTATGCTCAACTGACTGAAGTGCAGCCAGGGGAGACACACGTTTGACACACGACAAGTGCCCTGACTCACCCACTAATCTGAGCAGGGTTCCTCTAGGGAAATATTCAAGTACTTGAAGCTGAACATAAAATTAAGTTGTATAGTCTTAATTATATTTCTTCTTGCCAGCTAAAACTGTAACTTAAAGGAGAAAAATAAGTTTGTCTGAGTTTCTTTTGCTGCAAAGGCAGGGTGCAATCTTACTGCAGAGGAAATGCCACCTATTAGTAGAGTTCTCCTTTCAATGCTACTGAAAGGTCAAAAGCTGTTTGTGAGTGCTAGCTGGCAGCTCAATCTCACCAAAGACACTTGTTTTCCTCCATAGTGCCTGCAGGTTTTGTAGCAGGGGGGAGGAGAAGTTGAGGTTTGTTTCCTGTATTTTATTCTCATTGTTTCTCAAAGGTGGTGTGAGTTGGATCAAGTGTCAGTAACATTAGCTACCTAGCTTAGAACCTGAGTTTATTCTGCTTCATATTTGACACACAGAATAATAAAAATATTTTCTAACAATCAGTACCAAAAGGACAAATTATGAAAACCAGGCAGGTACACAATGTAAGAAGAACCAAGCAAGAAGTATATGCATGATGTAGAAAAGCATGCACTTAAATAGTAGTTCCTGAGATCAAGCAAGTCTTCCTAGTATAAGATGTCCAACCAGAAAATCCTGTAATTTCTAGGATGTGGGAAAGCTTTAGGATTTTTTATACACAGTATATCTAATAAAGTGCCTAGCAATTCATTTATTGGACTACATTCATAATTAATATTTCAGATCTGCATTTTGAGCTGAAATTCTAGTATTGATAAATCACAGAGGTGTTTTCCATTAGCTGATGGGTTGGACACTGTTTCACTAAAACTGTCACCATCTGCTTGATAGACCTTCACTCCATCTCAGAGCATCTTCTGCAGGTAGGCATTAGCATTGCTGACAGTAATCAAGCACAGCATTGTTGATCACCCCTTTTTTGAATGCACAGCAATTCCGTACATGAGCAGCGCTGCCTCCATCAGTAGGGGCAGCCATCCTGTTGCATCTGGTAAATGGAAGTTTTACAGGAGGAAAGAATATTCCAACTGCTCTTTTGGAGCTAAAGAATCACCATTATCTATGCTGGTGTGAAAAGGAGCAAGGATCTGAAAAGCTACAGTGGCAGCATCCACCTTCATATTTTCAAGGTGCCTGCAAAGCCAGCTTTTCCTGACAGGGGCAGCCCCTGCCCATCAGCTGGGTGGAGCTGTGCTAGACCTGCCCTGCAGGGGCAAAGGGCTGGAGGATGGAAGGTTCCAGATGAAAGGAAAGCGGCAGTGGCAGCATGGCCCTCACCCTGGCAGATCCCTCTCCACAGCAGGTGGAGTCCCTGGTGCCAAGCCTCCCCTACTGGGAATGGCACAGCCTTGGTGGGCACAGTGGCTGCAGCAGTTGTTGATAAGCTGCTCTGAGCAGCACTGCACAGACATCTGCCAGCTGGATGCTCTGAAACCAGGTTAGCGTGGCACCAAGTCAAAAATAACAAGCCCTATTTATTAGGTCTCTGGTAGTCTGCCTGGGGTTAAGCCTGCCATGACCCCAATAGTAAAAGGCAGAGCAGCTGAGGGAATAATCCTACTGAATCCAGAGATCAGAGAACATCATCCCTCAGATTTAATTTGTAGAGTGGAAGAACCAAGGTATGCACAGGTGGCCTCTTGGACAGGTCAGCTGGGTAGTGTGAGACTGTAGACAGTAAACATGAGCATGATTGCCTCTTTTCATCCTGAAAGAAGTTCAGAAAACAGCAGCTCCAACATGGAGTGGCAGTAACACTGAGATGTCTTTTCTCCTCTTCTTCTATATGTTCTCCCATGGGAACCTATTTGAAAATATCAAATACTCTGAATGTTATAGATTGTGTCCACTGTGATTATGTGCAAGAAAAGTTTGATTTATTATACATTTAAGAACAGTCTTCCTCCACATCCTGCTCCTGTAATATATCAGTCTGAAAAAAAAATCCTTTCTTTACCTCAGATTTCATTTTAAGACCCCCTTCTGGCTTCTCAGTCAACACCAATGTGTAGGATTCCCCATCATTACACTATTTATTGTCTGCAGCCCTGAGTGCAGCTCTGCTCTGGATTCTCTGCTGCTCCCTGAGGGTGTACAGAGCTTGGGCAACACCCTAAAACTGAAAGTGAAGAAGCACCAGCAAAGAGAGAGAGAAAGAAACCAAAACTGATTATTCCAAACCTGCTAGGAAAAAGAAACCAAAACAAGCAAACCAAATATTTAGGGTATCAAACTGCAGTGATGGAAGTGCACAGGAAGAGGGAGGATGGGAAGGAGGTCTCAGTCCTGGAGAGGGTTCTTTGCTTTGTGGAAGCCTAAATGCTGCAGGAAGACTCTGGAGTGAGAAGCAGATTCCACATCCAATTTCCCACCTGGAAAGGATTAACTGGATCAAACAGGACTGAAATAGAGAACAAGCAGCTAAGATGTTGGAAGAACACTTCCAGCAGCTACTTTGTCCCTCTGTCCCTTCCCAGTGTCTGAATCCAAAGGTGTGCAGAGCCACTGGCTGTTCCTAGCACGATGCAGCACAGCTCCTTCATTGCTGCTGTCTGCAGCAAGCAGATGTTCACCCACCCTGCCTGGGGCTGCTAGTAGGGGGCAGTTCCCCTTTTCAGCAGAAGCCGTGGCTGCCAGGGGAGAGTAGGTGTGTTTTTGTGGCAGATCAAAAGCAAGATCCAGTCACTCCCATAATTTCCACTACCAAGGCTTTCAAGGAGGTGTGCTGGTGCAGTGAAAACAAAGACCCCTCTCAAATGGTGAGAGGACTAAATTGGGAGACACTTGTGAGAACAGATGTTTGACACAGAGTAAAAATGGGAAAGGACAAAAGCAAAGTGGGGAAGGCATTCAATGAAGCCACAGCAAACATTTTGTGCACTCCCACACAATCCCTTGTCTGCTCCAAATGGCTAGAGGTAGGTTTCAGTGTACTTAGGAACCTCTGAAGGAGTTTAATCAGTGCACATTGCAGGAAGGGGAGCTCAGCGTGTGCCTTGTGTAGCATTTAAAATGTGGGAGGTTTCTATCTTGCAGATTATTACATGTTGAGTGTACTGGCTGAGTTGGTCTCTGGTTGCACCTATATTTCTGCTGTGCACATCAGCTCTGGTGCCCTCTTGGGAACCTTCTCCCTCAGACTGCTTTGTTCTGTAAATGGGAGTGGCATTGTGCCAAGGAGTGTGTTTTGGCTTGCACAAGGGACTGCAGAGCACTCTAAATAGTGGTTTGCTATGCTTTAGAGCACATGGGCTATGGAAACATATGGGCCTCTCTGCACAATTTAGATGTTAGGAAAACAAGCCTTTGTAAGGAAAGAAATGGTATTGTATAGGCAAAGAGACTGAGTACTGTGCCAGATCCCGGGTCAGAGCTATAGAACTAGGAAGCTACTGAATGAACTGAAACCACAAGGAAATGAGGACAGAAATTATCAATACAAACCCAAGCAAACAAACAAAGAAACAAAAAACCAAAACAACAACCAAAAAGAAAAAGAAAGGAAAGAAAAAGACACTCATCAAACACAGACTCAATAGATAAAATCAGCAGGTCAATTGGGGTGCACAATAAAAGCCAAATCCAGAGAGAAATAAACCACTATTAGCTGAGGAGTCTGAAGACAGAAACATGCTTTCTATTTTAATGTCCAGAATGAGAGCAAGTGTGAACATCTGTTTCCCATGGCCACCAAGTGTTGTTGGTGGCTTTCCACCACGGGCACAAAGGTCAATCTGCCCAATGCCATGGGAGGAGCGATCCTGCCTGCTTGGTGACCTGCCAGGGGCTGGAGTGTGTGGGAATGGTGAAGACACCACAGCACCTTGGTCCCCACATGCAAGCTGTTGAGATCAGATCCCTGGACTCAGGAGAGCTGCCTCTCACTTCCATAACCCTCACACGGCTCTAATGAAAGCCTGAATCATCGTTACCCGCTGCCGTGATTAAGTGAACAAAGGCAGCAGAAAGCTCCTTGGGGATCTCTGTGGATTACTGACTGCTCTACCCATCCTCTGACAGGTGGCTGTACTAAAGCATCAGAGAAATTCATGGCTGTTCAGTAAGCTACTGACTTGACTGGCCAAATTGACAAACATCCCAGAGTCCAACCACATATCTCTGCTATGCTAAGTGAGGACCATGCACCACCTCACCCCCTCAACCCCTTATTGTCATGTGAGCAGTTTAGTGCTTGTTGTAATGAATTTATGTGCACTCTTCACTACCTTTCCCCTTTTGAATGTACAGTGTTGCACATGTGTGGCACTGTAGCCAAATGGTCATCTCAGTCCTGTGTTTATTCTCAGGAGGGATAGAGTGCACATACTGGCAGACTGCCTTGTCCTCCCGTGGTTCATGACACCCCTCCTAGAGCAACCAGACACTGTACTGATCATCCCAGTCTCAGCTCCAAGGAATCACTGACCTCCAGCCCCTTCACCCCTCTGTCCATACCTCATGTGCATCGTAAGCCCTGGCTTCTTCCACATCTTCTGTTACTCAGTGAAGACAAGATGGAGATAAATATCAGCCCACAGCAACTGATGGTGAGACCTTTGTGGGTCTCACTAGCACACCAGCTACTGCTGCAAATTATAATGAATAAATTTTTATCAAAATAAGGTTTAGAACTCTGACATTCAGCACTCCAGTCCCTCCTGTGGCTGGACTAGGGCAACTGCTGGAACCAAAAGGCCACTTGTGCAGCTTTCATGTGTTAGGAGTATCTCTTGCTGAACTGCTTTAGTCAATTCATAGGTAATGGAGAAAAAAAAACACCTTCTAAAACCTCCATAGAAAAATAGAGCCTGGAATTAATTTCTGTTATCAGGTGTATACATTTGCTGGAGAGGAAGTTGGATGTGAATTGAAAACTTGAAAGAAATTAAATTACTTGAGAAGATACCGTAATTGAAAAGAAGAGAAAAGTGTGTGTTTAAAATAAACTTATTTGCTACCACTGGAGAACTGTAATTGAAAAGAAGAGAAACTTGTTGAGTGAAGCATTTGGAACTGATTTGAGAGGGAAAGAAAGTACAGGGCTCCTGCACTCTGAAATTAATTTCTTGCTTGATTTGTAGTACCAAACTTTGGAAATATCTGTATCGATTAATTTGAAAGTGTGATGTCTTGCCCTAGGAAATCTGGCATTGCTGCTTAGGGATAGAAAAACATGATGCTCTAAGCCTGCTCCCCCACTCCTACTTAAATGGAACAAGGCATTGATTAAGATACAATGGTGACCCAGTCTGGACTCCTCAGTATAAAGGAGACATGGGTCTCCTGGATTGGGTCCACTGGAGGACTACAAAGATGATTCAGGGACTGGAGTATCTCCCATATGAGGAAAGGCTGAGGGAGCTGGGCCTGTTCAGCGTTAGGAAGAGATGACTGAGAGGGGACCTCACCAATCTCTGTCAGTATCTGAAGGGAGGGTGTCAAGAGGATGGAGCCAGGCTCTGCTCAGTGGTGCTGAGCAATGGGACAAGAGGCAGTGGGCAGAAACTGAGGGACAGGAAACTCCACCTGAACATGAGGAGGAACTTCCTTACTGTGGAGTGACCATGCACTGGAACAGATTGCCCAGAGATGTTGTGGAGAATCCCTCACTGGAAATACTCAAGAGCTGCTTGGACACAATCCTGTGTCCTGTGCTCTGGGATGATCCTTCTTGATTGGGGAGGTGGGACCAGATGACCCACTGTGATCCCTTCCAACTTGACCCATTCTGTGACTCTGTGATGGCAGTGCTAGGTCTAGGATTGCAGATGCAATATCACCAGGGTTTTCTTCTCTGCTGGGGAAAGCCCACTTGTGCCTAAAGTTTACCTGAGGTAAAATGAATATGCATCATGATGAAATGACTCACGAACACACAACTATCTCAGAGAGTCCTATTGTGTAAGGAAAACAACATTTACCAGCATCTGTCTAGCATTTGATGGAGGAATTGGTGTGTCCTTCTTATAAAAATTTTAAAAGATCTAAAGATGAAAAGAAAAAAGGATGGATGTTGCTGAACAGCACAGAGATTTCTCTGTAACCAAGAAATGGTTGGGAATGTCTCTCACACTCTTCCCACCCTGCAGTCCATACAACACCTGTTCTGCACTAATAGGTGAGCTGCAGCCTCCCTGCACCATGGACATTTATTAAATACCACTCTGGGACTTCCAAGAGATCAACAGCTCTTTCACTGTAGATTCCACTTGCAACCCCTTTCAGGAAGTCACTCAGTACCAAAACATGGGCTGAAATTAGGTGAAAAATGGCCTTGTGTGAAATTAGGTGAAAAACACATCTATGTTTTCTGCACTACAGATCCAGTAGCTTGGGTCACTCTGGAAAACATCTGTGCTAAGTCTCCCCAGCCACAAAATCTACAAACTCAGCCTAGGACCATAAATCTGAGCTTGTTTTTTCCTCTGCCTGACACATCACTGAGTGCATGCAGGGTACTGAAGGCTTACATTGACACCTCTGCAGCCACAGGGCAGGAGTGATTGAGTGGCTGAGTAATAGGAACTTGCAAAAGGAACCAGCTGAAGATGTACAAGGCAGAGTGGATGCCTTAAACTACTTTCTCTTCCTTGAAATAGCTCCACAGGATAGACATGAATCAACTGCAGTTACAGTTTTACACTGTCATAAGGCTCAGGTCACTCTCAGGCCTCAGGGTTTCTCCTCACATGCTCTGTTATCCCCAGAATAGTGCTCCACTTTTTATAACACTTACTTTTTTTCCTACTGTCTACATTTATTTCTTTGTAAGAACACATTAAAAATAAACAAATGCATTGAGTTCAAATCAGGAGCAGTCTTGTTCAATATACTAGTTAACCCCCATACATCTTTCTGACTACTGAAAATTTCTCCCTAAAGGAACTAGGATTAGAGAATCAGAGGATAAGATCACTGGGAAATTCAGGCTGGAGGGGACTTCAGGAGGTACCTCATGCACCACAGCAGGGCCAGCAGTGAGGTCAGACCAGGCTGCTCAGGGCTTTGCCCAGCCAGGTTTCATAATCTGTCATTGTTGAGACAGCCACGACACTCAGAGCACTTCAGCAAAACTTCAAAGGGCTTCAAGCATCAGCACTTTGTTAACTAAAAGTCTTTCATACCTTTTCTCTGTAGCTTCCCATGGGCAGCTCCACACAGCTCTGGCTCTTTCTCTCCTTCTTCTCTCTTCCTTCTGCAGTTCCAGCTCGCTCCTTCCTGTCCCTGTCTGTCCCTCGTACAGGGGCTCACCTGATCTGTCCCTTGCCCCCCCTCCTGTCCCTTCCTCCTCACAGCACGGCCAGCAGACTCCAAGTGACTCTCTACCACCCAACTCACTCTTTATCACAGCCAGAGCTGGGAGGGCAAGGCTGTTCCCACTCTTTGGTGATTAACACAGCTGCAATACATCAGGGGCAAGATGGCCTTTAGCTCCAGCTCTGTATTCCCACACTCATAATCCCCCAAGGATGGAGCCTCCCTGTGCAGGCCCTGCCTGTCCTCATGGAAAAGGTTCCAGTGCCCAGCCTGAGCCCTCTCATTTCAGTTCCTGCTGCCCAGGGCTGGGCTGCCTCCTCTCCCTGCCCTCCCCACGGGCTCTGGGTGTCTGTGAGGTGCCCCCAGAGCTGTCTGTGCCTGGACTGGACCAGCCCCAGCCTCTGCTCATGGGGCCAGGCTCCAGCCCCGAGCACTGCAGGGGTAAACTCGCCCCGGTTATCGGCGTCTTGCTGCTCTGGGCACCAAACTGGTGCTGCCCAGATGGGCTCTGACAACGAGTGCTGGGCACAGGGGTCCTGCCCCAAGCTCCTCCTTGTGCTCCTGCTGCTGCAGCCCCAGATGCTGCTGCCTGTCTTTGTTACCAGCTCCTGCCCAGCTCGCTGCCCCAGTCAGTGTGTCCCTACCTACCAGTTTCCTTTATCCCTTGACTGCCTCCTCTACATCAGTTGGTCTTATTACTTTTGAACCTACTCATAATTTTGACTACTACAATATGCTTTGCCAATGAGCTCAAAAAAAAATCTGTATTTTGTGAAAATTCAATTTTCATGAAAAAGTGCTCCTTTTCATTTGCTGTCTCTGGCAGTTTCATTTGGTGACCCACAGTTCTGTGAGAAACAGTGAATAAATTTTCTTATGCAGCACACAATTTTGTAGAGCTACATCATATTTCTCCTCAATCATCTGTTTCCCAAGCAGAAGAATCACATTCTGTTCAGTACTTTTTTGAAGTAGATCTATACAGCATATTCTTGTTATTTCCTGTACCTCTTTTCCATTTCCATGATAACCTTTTGAGATGAGATGACAGTATATGAAAAGAGGATGCATCATAAATTTACAGTGTAATGATGCATGCTGTTTTGTGCTCCCTTCTTTTCCTAGTAATTACCAAGACTGTCTTTACTCCTTAACACTGAAATGGCATTCTCAAAGCACTGTCAGATATTTCTTATGTATTTAGGGGAAATAGAGATCTCATCAAAACTTGTGTGTATGTAGTTAAGATTGTTTTCCTCAAGTGACCTCTGATGAATGCTGTAACATCAGCTTTCACCTCTGCCTTTATTTCCAGTTAATTTGTACCATGAGATCTTCTTCAACTCTCTGCAGCTGGTCACAGTCCAGATACCTTGGGATAATTTTGCAGATGCGGCCTTAGGGACATGGTTTAGTGGTGGACATGGCATGCTGCTTTAACTGGTGGGCTCAATGATCTGAGAGGTCTTTTCCAACCTAAACAATCCTATGATTCTCTGACCAACAGACCCTCCCATCTCATGATGGATGCTTTTATTCCTACATCACTTACAAGTATTTTGAATAATGTAGGTCACAACATTAATTTCTCTCAGACTTCACCCATATCCTCTTTTCAGCTGCTTATTTACTTCTACTATTAGATCTCTACTTCTAAAGCTACTGTTAAAGCTTTTCTGTATCCTTGTTCCTCCACAGATCTTGAATAAAAATCTTTGGATAGAAGAGGAAGAACCAAAGGCCAGCACTGTCCACTGGCCTGAACTGACTTTTCAGAGGATGGTCAGTCTGCACTGGAAGGTGCCCACAACCTTAAATCTGCATCAGTTGCTAGAAACTACATGGAACTGGCCTTTCTCAAATAATGTAGGCTCTAAACAAATATTTAGTATATCATCATTTTTACCAGGATAGATAAGTGGTATCCCATCAGTGCAACCCCAGTAGGAGGAGACCAGGATGTTTCCCTTGAGGCAGGACAAAGCCTCCTTTAAGAAAGCTGTGCTGGAGAGAGCTACAGGCTGTGCTGCCACATGGTTATCACAGTGGAGGAGGGGAAGGTTCCTGCTCACTGGGTCCACAAGGAGAAACAGCCTCGTCCCTGAAGGAGGAGGACCATTCACACTGCTTTGTGGAGACTGGGCTGCCCAGTTCTGTGCAAGGAGGCACCACAGCCAGTCTCACCACCTGCTGCCTGGCAAGCAATTAGAAGTGTGGCTTTGTTAGGGAGGAGGAAGAGTAGCCTCTGCCTGCAGCAAACCCAGAATTTTCCCATAACCTTCCTGAAATCAAGGTGGACTCAGTATAAATGTGTCACCTGTATGCCTTTTACTGTAACATTTGAGAAATGCATTTACACCTGGGGAGACTCTCTCAACAGGGAGAAGGTGCAGGTTTTAATGGAAAGCCATCATGAGAATTCACCTAGAAAAGTCCTGAAAGCCTGAAGAAGACAGCAGACAGCTGCTCATTGACATGGGCTAGGACTGTGTGGTTGTCACCCTGTGGGTCAGAGCAGGAGGACTGGGGGAGTCAAGGGAGATGGAAAGTTGGAAATGTTGGAGCTGAGGCCATCCCCATTAGAGCCACAAGACCTCTACACTGTCAGCCCCAGTAACCTGGGGTAGCCTTGCCACTGTTCTGCTGTGAAACCCCAAAGGTGGCCCCTGAGGAAGAGCCATGCATTGATTCCCTGGCAGCACCGTGCACTCTGTGAGTGCAGACACCTGCAGAACCTCGTGTTTGTGCACACACCAGATCAGTCAGACCCCCACCCTTGCTGCAGCTGTGGCCTACAAAAGGCATGTGAGAAAGCTGAGATGGGGACCTGGGAGCGGGCTGCTCAGAAATGCCTGCCACAGCTTCACAGTGTCATTGGCCCAAGGGCAGCCTGGTCTGAGATGGAGGGCAACCTCTTCTGAAGAAGCACATGGTCCCACTCTCCTGGAAGTGGGACCCCAATACCCACTCTCCTGGAAGCCCACCTCCCTCATACACCCCCTGGGCTGTCAGGATAAAGGGAGGAGCCCTTGCTTCTTCATGCAGGATGTGCAGGACACAGCTCTTCTCTCACCACAGGGCATGGAGACCAGCTCTCCATTAGGCAAGACCTCCAGATGTTTGCAACCCACAGCACACACAGCATCCCCATCCTGTACACATCACAGTGCTTGCTCCTGGGGCTGGCTGGTGTGCAGCACTGAGACAGAAAAGCTGTCTGTCCTGCATGATGTGGATCTCTGCATCCTTGGTCTTGTATGTCCAGTGCTGGGGGAACACTTGAAACGTGAGGGATTTCTTGAGCTGCTCTCCACTTGGATGAAGCTACCAAGTGAACAAGGAAACTGCTGTTAACCCTGTGTTTGTCACAGCACAGACAGACACAGCTCGCCCACTCTTTAGGTTTTTCTGCCTGTTGTTACTCCTACAGCCTGATCTAAGGGCTACAGAACTTAATTCTGAACTCAGTACTCAATATAAGACAGAGGTCTACAGATCCTTCAATTTTTATTACTTTAATGGGAATGATTACTGTGCAAGAGAGACAAAAATCCCTTTAAATAAAAAATAGTTTTACTTTTTTTGTTCACTAGCCTCAAACCATGTTAGCATTGAATTTTAAAGGTCAGGGCTGGAGTAATACAACTCACCAGTTAGGTCTTCACTAGCCTATTATTGCACCAATTTCAGAAGGAGAAATCTGAAAAAATTGCCAAGGGAGATTGAGATCAAGCTGGTGACAAAAAAAGCTGAAATGAAACAATGAGGCTCATTGTGCTGGTGACTTTATTAGTGTTTCAACTTTCTCCTGAAGTGTGCTTCTCTCACAAAACTTAAACACCAATGCTCTGCCAGCAAAACCCTTGGCACTTGGCCTGTTGGGTCAGACATCTGTGATACCACAGTCATGTGCAGCCCCTGCAGATATTGAGGGCACCACACGAACTACACAAATAGAAGCGTGTCAAAGTCAGGCATTTTAGACTCTGTAAGTGGCAAATTTTCATGCAGCTCACGAAAGGGTTCCCATCATCTCTAAGAAGACAAAAAACGTGCTGTCCCCCAGGGCTCCTTCTGTATGTGTGATTTGTAAAATGTTAGGAAGTCAGCTGATGATTGCAAATTGCTTGACACTTGAGAGAAGGGGTAAATAGATGAGGAAAAACGGGAGATCAAGGACTCTCTACTCAAACAGCTCACATTTAAAAGATACTTCATTAGTATCAGCATATCAACACGACATGGAGGTCCTCTACTTTTGTAAAGCCACATGCTTTGGCACTTCAAGAGCAAACATAAAATGTTCGTGTGCAAACAGGACTAAAAAAGTTAAGAAAAGGACTTCTTGCTAAAAAGTATTTTGTTTGAAGTAGAGCCATGCCAAGCAGGGAGAACAGTCAAAGAGAAAAGAACAGCTAAAACAAAGGATGGGCAGCAGGTACAGTCTTTTGTAAGCAGACTAGCACCTTACATTTGTTTAACACTTCACTTTGATCAAATAAACCTGGTTTATTTCCATTTTGAGTCTCGTCTAGCAATAAAGTGATCTCAAAGTAAGCCAGGAGGTGGTGATGTTCCTTACAGAAATAGCAAACTGCTGAACAGGATGGCTTGGGACTAACTAACAGTGCATACAGTGCAGCACGTGTCTTGAAGGATGTCAGGCACAGGATGACAGGCTTCTGTCACAAGTCATCTGGCAAGCGTAAGAGCTAGTAATATCAAGTGATAGCTAAAGGAGAAATATTTTCTCTAACAACAATTTTGGCAAAAAATCTGCAGCATTTCCACAGCTGAGAAGAAGGTGTTCAATGCTCAATGAGTAATAAATAAGTAGAGGGCACATGAAATGGGAGACTTCAATGCCTGAGCCTAGATGCACAGTGCTTTCACCCACAAATTCTTCTGTTTGGGCATTGCCTAGCAAAGAGGCCCTGGCAGCCAGTCCATGGCCCTTGAAAATGCCTCTGATGGAGAATGACTTGCAAGAGAGGGGTTTGTGATTCAAGGGGACCATTTATTACCTCCTTGACTCTAATCAGAGGTTGATTTATACCACTGAAGGGTTTGGACCACGTACATGTCTGAAAAGTGTTTGCAATATCTCTGATTTAGTGATGGTTATTAGCTGACCTTGCTGACCTTGCTATCCACTCTATGGACTATGATACACTCAAAGTGCTCTGGCACTTTGGGGGATTTGGGGTAGTTTTTTCAGAAGCCCTGGTAGATGGCTGAAATATCACAGCTCTGGATTTTCCTGCCTTATGTCGCATGGCTTTTGCACTCCAGTGCGAACAAATTACTGCCCTGTCCCTTCTGAACCTCAGCTTTACTTCTAGAATGTATTAGAGAAAATCAGAGCTGTGCAACACGTCCTGAAGGTGGGCTTATGTTGCAACGTTAGTGTCATGTAATTCTTTCTAGGTCAACTTTGAATGGCATTTGTGCATTTGTAATGAAGGAACAGCCGGCTAAAAACGAAGTCCTGGACTTTCAAATGCCTTGGCATAGCCTTCTGGGTCTGAATGTCAAGTCTAGCTAAATACATCTTCAGGGGTCAGATTTGAGTTTTCAGTCTTCAAAAACATGTTGTAGTATCAAAATCCCTTATACTTTCGCTTCCTGGTGAATTTTGCTTGCTGGAATGATCATGCTTTGCCAATGTGATATTTTACCTCATAAAAGTTTTTAAAGAGGTGATTCCATCAAAAGCAATGTTGTTGCTTTTGAGAAGGTTTAAGTTTTTTTGTTTGTTTGTTTGCTTACCTCTGAGCCTTACACTGTGCCTGTTCACCATGTATGGGTCACATTGCAAAGTGACACAGAATCCACTTAATATATGGTCCAAATGCTACCTTTGAAACTCCATCCAATCTTTCCAGACCCATATATCTTGTAAATTAATTCTCATTTTCAAATCCCAAATACATTTGTGTGTATTATAGCAGACCACATGTTTGTTGACATTGAGATGAATTAAATTATCTGATTCACAGTTTGGGAATTGTGAACATACCCTATGATATCCCTGCATGTCACCATTCATTTTAAAATGCTCTAAACTAATGGCACTGTAAGGACTAATTACTGTGCTGTGATTCTAGGTGTGTTACATCAGTCTTAATAATTACATGCTTGATTTAAAATTAACATATTGTGAAACATGCTCATATTAAGATATTGTTTGTAGCAAATGGGGCATCAAATATAACAACAGTTCTCTCCACAGCATTAGAAGAAGCTTTTCTCTTTCTCCTACAGGGCATATTAAATCACCATTTTCCTCCCTTCAATGCTGAAGTTTTCTGATATTGTTGGGAAGTCAGAGGGCAGCAGGATTGTATGAAGAAATGGAATTGAATGGAACAGATAGAAATGGTATGAGTTAATCGAGTGAGGATGAATCTTGATATAAGAAAGGATATGCCAGTGCCTTCACAGGTTTAGGCTGAACCAAAAAAAAAAACCCAACAAACAAAAAAAAAACCCAGCTGGGTTGGTCTCTCTTCTCCCTGAAGAGAAAGTTATTTTGCTTACAAGAATTAAAATGAAACATACTTCAGAGTCCGGACATAAGATAAGTATTTTCCAAAGTTTCAGCACTCTGGTTATGTGCCAGTTTTGTCTGGAGAAGCTTTCCTCTTTTTGCATGACTGAGTTTGTAATAGCAAATAGCACCATCCTGCCAAAAGGGAGGGCTTGAAATTCTCCCTTGCATTTCTCCTGCCAGCATGGGCACCCAGCACCCTCACACAGCACACAGCATGTGTCTGCCTGAACCTGAGGGCTCTGCCCTTCCACCTGGAGAGAGCTGGCACCTGGGAAGCACTTGCAGAAAAAAAGCTGAGCTGCTGCTTGCAGCTGAAGCTGGATGCCCAGCTGAGCCTGCAGAGCTGCCCGTGGCTGAGAAAAGGGAGTCAGTCCCACGCCTGCTGCTGCTGATCCCACTACCCCACCGCCTTCCTTGCATGGCTAGCACCTTCTTAGACCCTCTCCTGTTCCCATTCACCTACCAAAATGGCAAATCCTGGCCACTGTTTTGGCTCAGAGAGGAGCCTGATGCATGCCATCCCTGGCAGAGGTGGTGGTAGGGGCTTTGGCCAGGGCTGGGTGTGGGAACCACCCCCTCCTGGCAGCAGGGAGCTGTTCTGTTGGCTCACGCCCTCTTTGGAAACCTTACCCCAAGACAGCTGCAAAAGGAGGAATAGCACAAACAGCAACCTGGAAAGGAGGCAAAGCATCTTCTTCCACCTCAGCCTGACTTCTCTCCTGTGGTAGTTGGTTTTAAGAAGCTGGCGAGGGGCCAGGAGGAGAAAGGACAACAGCAGTGGACACAAGTGCCCAGTAAAGGTGTAGCACACAGGCAAAGAGCAGGTTGAAGCCCCATGTGCCATCTCTGGTGGTGTGTCTTTAGAAAGAAGCCATTCATATCCAGGAGTAAAATATAACTCCCATTAAGGGAAGGAAAGCACACAGATGAGTTCTCTGTGTGATCAGATCTTGTGGGACTGCCCAGGACAGCATCCCTGCTGCAAGGGCCGTGTGGTCTTCTTCTTCCCCCATCATAAACTGCAGAACTTCATAAACTTCATAAACTTTTGATATCCCAGAAAACAGCCTGTGAGATATCCATGACTCTAAGGGCAGTGTGCAGGTCTGGGGCTGGTTCCCAAACTGCTCCATAGGAGTTGCCAGGTTTTAAAATCCCTTAAGACACAAGGGATACTGATGGTAGCTTTACTCCTACTCCTTTACTCTCCCTCTCCATCCCCCTGATATTTCCTCAGTTGATATTGATCCATTTAAGACGTATAAAGCAAATAACTGTATTTAACAGCCCTAGTTGTGAGCAATCAAAGACCTCTTAGAAAATCTCAGAATGTGAATCTACAATGTTTACCCTCAGGCAGGAATTCCATTAATAATTTAAGATGTCTGTGTGCAATTGAACAGCAATGGTAATTTTCAGCTGCAAGGGATCAATCTAACAGCGTATTCCAGATGTCTGTATGCAGTGGAGACAGTTTTTCTCTGGGTAAATGTCATCTTTATATAATGTGAGCTCTGAAAAATTGCAGCCATTTTTCTCTATGGTTCATTTACAGAGCTTTCTTGAATCCCAGGAAAAGCCCTCACAATGTGACCCTCAGCTTGCACACATATCATTGCCTTGCATGGCCAGCAGAGCTGCTGCTGCCTTGCCCTGTAAGTCCAATTCTTAAGTGTCCAAAGCCTCAGAAGTGAATCACAGAATCATAGAATATCCGGCGCTGGAAGGGGCCCACAGGGATCACCAAGTCTAAATCCTGCCCTTACACAGGACAGCATGAAGAATCACACTAGGTGCCTGAGAGCATTGAGTGGCTTCATTGTGCCTTCCTGAGGAGCAGTACTAGATCCACCCAGAGCTGGATCAGCTGGGGCTCAACACAGGGCACAATCACACCTTGGACACATAAGGCCAAACGATGCAGTTACGCATCAGACAGTGTGCTGTTCCTGAAAAAAAACATCTTTCAGTAGGATGCATTGCTATCAGCCTGGTTTCACAGTGGGATCCAAGGTGGCAAATCCATGGTGTGTCCACCTGCAAGGTCAGCAGCTCCATGGCAGCCTGATATGGGCTTCATGGGAAGGACTGGTTGCATAGGTATGGAAAAGGCTCCATCAAGACCATTTTGTGGATGTGTAAACATCCACAAAAAGCATTTTCATGGAGGGCAACAATTGAGAAATCAAATAAGGAATCAATGCAAATAAATTCCACATGAAAGTAGCAGTTGTAAGAATGTCCAGCCCACGCATCTCCTTGTCTGTAGGCTCCTAAAATACCTGCTGACAGGGTTTCCCACAGGTGGGCAGTGCAACCTTTCAGGTATTGTAAATAAGATGCCATAACACCCCCTCTGGAAGCAGTACACCATAACCTAAGCTTTGGTCCAAGGTCTCTGCTGGCCTTCAACCTCCTTCAGAAGATGCCAGATGCTTTCGCTGCTGGTTGTCCCTACTGATGGCCTTTGAGCTATGGAAATTCTACCAGCTGTGATAAGCACTGCAACAACAAAAACCAGACTGACAGTCAAGGCTAATGGTGGGGGAGGGGAAAAATAATCAGTTTTTACTGGACTTTTCTGAATTCAGCCTCCCTGAACAAGGATGATTATAGCTAATTAGGCAGAACATGGTAACAACACTCACATTTGGATGTGTGGTGTCTCGATGGAAGAGGAAATTAAATAGGATGTGATCAGAGAGCTGCAGACAAAGAAAATGAGGCCAGTCCAAGTAGCTTTTCATCAGAGAAAGGATGAATAGATTAGTCACTTTATTTTGTTGTACCTAGAACATTAATAAGCATTATGTAGTACTGTAATTTGCAATTCAAGGAAGCATCTGACATACCATCCTTGAGGGCATTGTTCCCCTCCTGCCCTGAGCAGACACACGCAGACACAGACCCTCTTCCCCAAGTGTCCAAAGCAAATGTACTACATTTGTTTAGTACCCAGGCTTGTCACACTGGAAGGATGCCAGGGCTCAGCAAACTGAGCAGCAAAATAAGGCTTGCAGAATCATTAAGGCTGGTTAAGCCCCTTGAGATGAAGTCCACCAAGGAGGTGCAAGGTGGACCAGATGACTGGGTCCAGTGAAGGCACTGGCAGCTTTGGCACAACTCAGAGACATCTGGCAAAATTTCTGGATGTCTTTTGGTATAGTACAAGAACTTTAAATGTGAGCAGAGGCTTTGGTTGCTAGCAGGTGTGATCCCAGCTCTGAGACACACAGCTCTGGTATGACCATCCTGCAAAACTACATCCCCAAGCTTGTAGTGACTCTTGAAATTGTGGATCTCCAGGCAAAGGTCTTTTTCACATTACTCTACTGTTTAGGAACGGTAGAGCATATCTACCTTTATTGACAGTACTTTTTTCTTCCCTGGTGTTGGGAGTGCCCCTGGTGTGGTCAGAGACAAGAAGTAACCCGAGGTGGAAGCAGGAATCAGGCTCTGTCATCCTCAACATGAGCAAACAGCAGGATTGCACCCAGTGGTGACTGTTTGTGGTCATGGTCAAATACCAAACACCTGCCATGTGCTACTAAGGCAGAAAGCAAGCAACCAAAAGATTCTTGCTAATTAAAGGTAACATCAAGGGAAATCTCTCAGGCTATGAATTCTGCACAGCACAAATCAGGAAATTTCATCCAGAAATTCCTGCTTCACACTCTCCCCATACCAAAATTGCATCACCTTCAAGCTGGGCACCTGGCTCTGAATGTCGCTTTTGGACTGTGACTTTCTCTCTCCTGTGAGCTGAAAGAACAAAATCATAAACAAGTATATGAGAAAACTAAACCTCTCTATAACCCAGTGGGGTGAAATTGTATGCCAAAAAAATCTTTGCAGTAAGATATAACCGCCACCAATAAAAGCTTCAGGCCATGTCACTGAAGCTGTATATTATCCATGCAATTTACAGAATCTATTTTAATTTAGCCCCTTTCCCAAGAATATGAATGAGGCAAATAAAAAGCTTCACCGGAGCAGAAACAACAGTGAAGCTATGGAGGTGTCTGAGTAGACACTGGCAGCTCAAGCTTCAGGCGAGATGACAGATAACCCAAGACCCAGAGCCCAGCAGTGCGTGGTTTCCCCCAGGTGCCTCCTGCTGCAGCATCATTCCTTGCAGGAGAGCCTGGCCACAACCATGTGAGGAGGGCAGGTGATGCCTGCCTGTACAGGAAAGGCTGGGCAATGTGCATGGAGAAACTGTCCCCAGACTGAGGGACAGGGCATTGCCCCCTGGGGCTGCCAGCCACCCCTTTCCATAAGTGTCCAGTCTGCTAAACAGCATTTTAAATAATAATAAAAAAAATAGAATTAAAATTAAGCCAAAGCTTAAGTTAAAGGGAAATAGTAACCACAGCTCCATTTAAAGATACACTGGCTGCCAAAATGTCACCTTCTGCTCAGCCCTCCTCAGAATATGCTAAAAGTTCCCAGCTTGTTCCATCTGTGCTTCCTATCAGCTTGCTTTGCCACTTGAACATATCAATACCTCCAGTATCCATCAGCCTTCGCTTCCACATGTGGATAAATTTATTTTTGCAGACCACATGGAAATTCTGAAGTAACAACTTGTTGGTCTCTAAACTTATCGATATTTTCCAACTCTTTCAAAAATAGGAATTTCATTTGTTCTAACACTCTGCTATTTTTTTAAAAAAAATATTTTTCAAGAACTTTTCTTCAGGGAGGGAAACAGTGGAGAAACCAAGAAGAAGAGTTAGAGGTGTGTGAGAAGCTGCTTGAGCAATGACGGACTGAGAACATTCATATCCAAAGGGGAACCTGGCCCCTTAAACCTCAGCCTATTCATATTCCATTAAAGCACCCCTTCTAATACTTCATGTTTACTGACTTGCTTATTTCTAAGAGAGAAAAAAACTATATAATACCTAGTTCAGACAAAAAACCAACCAACCAACAACAACAACAACAACAACAACAACAACAACAAAAAAAAAACCAAACAAAAAAAACCCCAAAAAAACCCCATGTACAAACAACTTATGGGTCTACAACAGTAGCCAACAAGTATATTGTGGTAAGCTGTCCTGCAATTAAACAGCTTACCAGTTGCACTGCCCAGCTGAACCAGGCTCCATGCAGTACCTGTGCTCATTTGAATCAACGGTTATCCCAGGTTACAGAGATCTCATATGACACCAGCATCCCAGGGTCAACTTCCTACTCATAGAGACCTTCTTTTAATCTCCCTTTCCTTCCTTCCCTTTCTCTGCCACTAGCTGTCTCTTTTATTTCATGTCTTCCTTAAGGCTGAGCATGCCATAACCCTCGTAGATCTCATTCCTGCACAATGGGGAGGAGAGGCAGTGCTAGTATTACTACCCCAGCTCCTGATGCCATTCCTTCAGTCTCCTGCTGAAAGGATCAGCTCATCATCTGCAAAATAAACACAAACTGAACACAGCCGGGTCTGCTGGGGAAGTGACAAGAAAATGTGTGACAGGGCTTGTACTCACCGTGCCTCACCTACGCTCACTCATCCAGCAGAGCAGAGCGGGGGTGGCCCTGGCTCGACGGGAGGGGACCGGGGGCGGACAAAAGCTTTTCCTTCTGGTGTCTCCAGACTCCCTTTGTGAGTGAATGGGGACTTCCATGGGCCCACTAGGGACTGCAGGCAAATCTGCTTGGGGCAGAGGTCTGGCTCTGAGCTGCAGGCTGCAGCAGAGGGGCAGCTCCCACTCCCTGGATGGCGTGGTTGGAAAAGGTGCGGGATTGCCGGAGCAGCACGGCTCAGCTCAGGGCAGGGTCTGCTCTTGCAGGATGGAAATTTAGGTCTCGGATCACAACACAGGGCTAAGTGGAGAGGTGCTGGCACTGATACTGGAGGTGAATCTGATGCAAGGCAGGTGAATGCAAGCAGCTCTTTGCTCGGGTGGGTAACAGGACACAGGAGCAGAGATATGTTTTGGTATGAGTGTCTCAAGGTTTCTGTCCATACTGACTTCAATCTTTGCTTCTGTCCTTTTCTAAAGACTCACATTTTAAATGCTACCATCCCATTACATTAATATTTTTAACATTTTAATGAGCAATTTCAACTTATAGACACCGATTTATTTTCCTTGTTGGTCTGTTTAGCAAATTTATTTTACTTTCCCCATGGTATGATTAGCAAATCTGCACTTAACCAGGTATTGTGAGGAAGACATTTCATGATGACAGAGGCAATCATAAGGAGCAATTCAATGTGTCCAATCTAAGAAAAGCCCAGCAACATTTGCTTTGTGAAAAATCAAGACCTGCTAATTCAACAAAATAAATTCCCAGTTGTATTGAACTGTGTGAAAACAAAACTTTTGCTTAAAATATAATGTAAAACATATTTGAGATTCCAAGTGACTTTGGTGAGAGCTGTAGGAATTCACTTGATGGTAAATTTGGTCACAGAAGATTGAAAGGATTGCAAGGACAGCGTGACAAGACACTGTGCATGTAGATAGTAGAGATGTGAGATATGAAATCAGTAGGAATTGTGCTTGTGCATGTGAATAACAGTTTAGTCCCAATTCCCAGGCTTCTACAGCAGCTCCTGTTCTTTGGGTTCATTTATGTTCATTTCACTCTTGATTCTTACAGTAGGCTCTCAGTATACACAAGAGAGCTGGCTGGTCTTGCTCTGGGCTACATAAATTCAGAAGTTGCAGAAACAGCTCTTTATTAGCATAAAGCAGATAAATTGCAGCAAACTAATAAACTGTGGCTTCACAGGCACATTACCACAAGAAAAACACTGCTTGAAGGTCTGCATGATCTCTGGGGCTGGACATGGCCCCATGGCCCTCTGGAGCACCTTTCCCCATGTCCTTCCAGGGCACACAAAGGTACAGGGATTTGCTCATTCCATCCTTGTCTCATGCCAACCTTCCACAAGGCTTAAAGCTGCTACTTTTACAACGGGATTAAAGTACCCTTTTCCTGCCCCATGACTTTGCCAGACACTTGCACCTCTCTTCTGGCCTCCTGAAGAAAAATTGAGACAAAATATCCAGCAATACTTTGCTGCTGCAGAGGACTGTTTTCCAAAACAGCTCCAAATGTGGCTGGGTGCCTAAATAAACCTGCTGTGTGTGACCCTCTCCCCAGCTTCTTGGACACACTTTGGAACACAAAAGTGGACATACACCCCTGGTGCTTGAGCCTTTCATGCCCAGGTCCCAGGACACGCAGACTGGTGCACTTAAGCAAGTGGCATCCCATAGATGTCTCTTGGACCAGGTTCAGCTCCATTGGAAAATTTAATTTCTTCCCAGAGCCTATAACATCACTGTAGTTTGGGTAGGTGTGGTAATGCTGCTGTGCCCCCCACCACAGATCCAGGTATCACAGTGGCAGCAAACACAGCCATTCCAGGCTGGGAGGTCACACCTTGCACAGAGGACAAGGTGGCAGAGGCATCAGCTCACAAGCCACAATGTAGGCCTGTGTGCAATTCTAGGCTGTTTTCTCTCACCCTTTACATGAAAAATTTCACCCTCCTTTCTGATAAATATGGTATCTTCACTGGAAATCTCCTGAGTTACAGGGTATATAGAAAGAAAATAGCAATAATGAAAAAACACCACTCCAACACCAGACAAGTTCCATGTTGCTCCAGTTGTGTGGATGGCTAAGCTCAGAAAATCCCATTGCTGTGGAAGTTTGTTTGAGAAACTCAGAAGTCATGTTCCAGCATGAGACTTCTTGCTACCACTGTGAACATTTCAAACAGCTCTGTTCACTTCCAGGTGCTGAAGTAGTAATAAAAATACAGCAGCCCAAAATAGTTGTCAAGTTTTAAATCTGTCTAAAATTTATCATAAACAAGATGTGGGAAGCTGTGAACTTGCCTGAGGCACAGCAAAACTAAAACACGAATAATTACATAAAAAATTACATAATCTCGGGATTCCCCTCTCCTTCATCCCAGTTACAGAAAAGGTTTAGAAAAGCCAGTGATATGTTTTCATCCATTTCTCTTTGACAGAAACCACCATGGAATATCTTTGTCCAGGCAAAAAACCCAAAGAAGACACTTTGCAGAGCTGTAAACTTGTGTCAGGATCATTTAAGCATGGGCTAATAGGGTTACTCTGCTTACTTGCTTTTTCTTTATGGTGCTGATCCCCACGGATGAAGCAACAAACTTGGCCCCAGTGCTTCAATGGACTCTCATCTCTGAAATAAGAGTTAGTGGATGTTCTCCTGCAGACTTCTGGAGAGCTGCATGAATTCAGCTGTCCTTGTTGAACCGCACAAGGCTCCTGCCTGACGCCCACGCCAGCCTGTCCAGGCCCCTCTGGATGGCAGCATCGAGCCTATGGATGTGCCATCATTCCAGCTCGGCGACACTGGCAGCCTTGCCAAGGTAAAGGGCTCTTTAATCACTTCCTCCAGGGTAAAGGTGTCAAACAGGACAGGTCACAGCACAGACCTGCAGTACTCCACTCAGGACCAGCTCCCAGGAAGAAGGTATGTGAGCCATTAACCGTGATCCTCTGAGCCCAGCCATCAAAGAGCTGCTTACCCATCCAGATCCCCACCCCTCCAGACTACGAGTTCCAAATTTAGGTGCATGAATATTATGGGACACAACATTTAAAAGCCTTGCTAAGATTTACATGAACTGCACCCACATCATAAAAGCTGGAGTAAATGAGGTCCAGTGCTCTGCCTACATTCACAGTTGTGGTCATTTTATCACCGAAGGCAAACAGGCAGGGCAGGTATGATTTGCCTGTGTAAAGCTGTGCTGAGGGCTCTCATTCTTCTTCATGTGCCCAGAAATGGACTCCCTCATTTTCCCAGAGTCTGAAACAAGGTTGATTTACCAATCATTCCCTAAATTTTGCTTCTGGTTCTTTTCAAGACAATCATGTATAAAAACCTTTTCCACATGCTGCTACATACAAAAGGTCATCACACCTGGCATCATTCATGTAATATCCTTTCACATCTCTCCTGTGGCCATTTTTTGATCATCCCAGTTTACCTAAAATTGTCTGGGGAGAGAGGAAGGGTAGAATGCAAAATGCTCACATTCCTTTGAAGGGAAATTCTCCTTCAGACAGCTGGGAATTCCAATCCTATAACAATCCTTCTGCTCCTACTGCAGAAACCCAACCCTGTCCCCTAAAGCCTGTCCAAGTTCAGCAGTGCTGGACAAGGAGAAGTGGCTCTGCTGTTACTGTCACCTTGTGCTGCAAGCATGTACAGAAGTTGCCAATCCACAGTTTGCATCCACTACCACAGACTGGCCACCAGAAGCAATTGACAGGTAAGGAGAAAGATGAGCTTTCAAAGGTTCATTCAGTATATTGCAGAAAATGAAACAATTCCACTCATCTTCCGACTACATCCTTCTGAAACACACATCCACACACAAACAAAGAGTGAAAAAAAAGTGTGTGTGTCCTTGTCTACCTACCAGGAGGATGTGTCCTAAGTGGTTTCCATAAAAATAGACATCCCAGAAACAAAAAAAAATTTGGTTGACCAGGGTTTTCAAGGTGGTGATGAAACAGCCTCCAGCAGCTGCTTGCTGCAGAGTAGAGATGCCTTACCTGTAATTTTGCTAGGGGAAATCTCTGCTGTCCAAAAAGACACAGGTGAAGGTCCAGCATAGAAAGGAGCCACACACACACAGCATATCTGAGTCTGTAGCTCTAGTACTTACTTCAAGCAAAAAGTTAATCTAAAAAGCCCTGTGTGATGAAGGATGGGGCAATGAACCCTCCTAAAGACGAAACTGTTAAAATAACATTTACATCAGTTTTACAAATAAGGATACACCTATTCTTTCTGAGCTCTGGTACAAACCTTTTCAAATTGTCCTCCAGAAGTTCCTTTGTTTTCATCTTTTATCACTAATAGAACTAGATAACAGATCTCTTCACTTAATATTTCCAGAAATATAAGCATCTGACATTTGCCTCATTCACCTATGGAAAATATAAATAGTTTATGCATGGAAGTTAATATTTGTGCTTTTTTGAGAACCATGCTTAGCTATTGGTTGGCAGTGAGTTGTCAAATATGATTTTGTCTGTTTCTGTCAGACACAATAAGACAACCCTTGGCCTCTGACTTGAACAATGAAGGTTCTTTGACTTCCCTTGAAATCTCCATGGACATGAGTGCTACCTTTTGGCCAGTGGTGCCTTCCATAAAACAACAACTGTGGATGGTAGGACACCCTGGAAACCCACTTCTAACAGTTCTTCTGTATTCTCTTGTACAGCGTGACACAGTTCTGGCTTTGCAAAATGTCACTACTGCCCCGACACATAACAGTCCTTTCATCAAAGCTAGTAAGAGTGCCACATAATTTGTGTTTATCTTTTTTTTGGAAATTTGATGCTCTATTTCCCTTGAGCCCATTTTGATAAAATTCCTTTGAATTTATTATAGCCCAGGGAGGATTACTTTTGAAAGCAAAGTCCCACTGTTTGCCTCAGTATTGTAGCCTTATTTCTACTCTTTACAAGTCTCTCCCTTTTGTAAAAATTTCTTTGTGTTAATTTTAAGGGCTCAGCATAAAGGAGCTCTCACCATACCTTCTACATTCCCAGAAAAAAAAAAATAGTGTGGATAACAAAGATGGAGAACAGTACCACTAATTTTAATTTTAAAATACTACTTTTGTCTTCTTGAAGCTGTCTCCAATCCAAGCAGAATAGGGTCAGCAGACAAAAAACTGAGACAAAGCATAAAATAAATAAAATCCTGATAAAGCATAGAAATTAAAAATCAGGGCATCCCAAAAATCATATTACTCTTCTGCAGTGATACTATGCCAAAATGGTATGATCATGATCAAAGTTTTAAAGTAACTCTGACCATAGATTAGACTTGATTAAAGTTTAAGACATGTTACATTTATTTCCTTCTACTTCCAATGTCCTCCAAAGACACCTAGAAACGAAAGCATTCAGACTCAGGGGACTTTCCTGAAAGAATTGCCCTTAATCTTCTCGTTGTTGAATAAAATCACTGTGTGGAACATGAATCAAACAATTCATCTTTTACCGATAGAGCTCTCGCTAAATTGTCTGTTCCCAAAGTCATAAGACTGAAGAAGCTATTATGAGAACAGAGCATTTTATTTCAGATGCAACCACACAAATCTCAAGGAGAGAGAAGACTGGCAGAAAGAAAAGTTCCCTGATATATATCTTTTAATTAACATTGCAAAACATTTCTTTCTGTATGCAGGTGAATAATTTACACACAATTCACTTGTATTTCTAATCCTTATCACTAAATACCTTTTTTTCCTTCCAAATTTGATTTATTTTGAAAAAAAATCGAACTAGCAAAGTGTATTGTATGATGAGGGAATTCAGGATGTATACCACTGAGGGTATTTAAATTGCATTTATTCTTCCACAAAGTAAGAGCACAAAGGTGACTCTATCTGTCTTACCCAAGTTTTGCATTATTCACTTAATGGATACAAGTTTAATATAAGGTTTTTTGGGTTTTTTTTTGTTTGAGGTTTTTTTCCATAATGCTGAGCTATGAGCCTGGGGTATGTTAACCTTTTAGGGCCACACTTGTCAGCAAGTCAAATGCAAAAGACAGCTCCATTTTCTTTGCATTAGAATCCTTTCCCCAGAGCAAGAAGCACAAGCAGAAGTTCAGGTCCAGTTCAGCCAGCGTCAGTGTTGGACAACTGATGTACCACCACCATCATGAAGTCACCTACTGCCTGCATGCTGCAGATCTCACACAGAGTGTTCCAGCCCTCAGTCTCAGCTGATGGCCACAGAAGCAGGCTGACTTGTTAAAGTAAACCATGGAAAATAAAACCAACAGCTTAAAGCACCTTGAAAACTAACGTTACTGTCCATAGGGCTACATGGAGGAATTGCCTTGAAACATTATATAAGGGTGACAGACTCAGTGCACAGGCACAGGGTGCTTACAGCACAGTCACATATAAACTCCAATTACTGTACTGCAAGGAATTCTGCCATTTCAGACACATATTTTGCTCCCTACATCACTAGTTTCCTAAAATTTAGATGGAGGTTAGATTTTCGTCCCAACAACTGAAAAGAATTTTGACTTCTGCAAAGTGTCCGTCCATCTGGGTGGGATTAATTTTATACTCTTCGTTATTGCAATGTCTGTAGTACTGTGACCACATGTATAGTATGCAAGGTCTTCAGAAATAGTTACCCTGAATTCCCAAAGTATTAGAGAGGACAGCAGAGCCAGCAGATCTCCTCAAGGTAAGTAAGGGGCTGAACCTGGCTGGATGCCGGGGGCCCACAAGCCACTCTATCACGCTCCCCCTTCTCAGCTGGACAGGGGAGAGGAAATAAGATGGAAAACAACTCATAGATTGAGATAAGGCAGTTTACTAAAACCAAGTAAAAGGTCGCATGCACACAAGCAAATGCAAAACCCCCAAAGATTTTATTCTCTACTTCCCATCAGCAAGTGATGTCCAGCCTTCCTGGGAAACAGGGCTTCAGGACATGTAGCAGTTGCTCTGGAAGGCAAATGTAAATAACAAATACTCCCCACTTCCTCGTCCTTTTCTTAGTTTCAATATCTGAGTACACATCATATGGTATGGAATATCTCTTTGGTTAATTCAATTCAGCTGGCTAGTTGTGTCCCCTCCCAAGACCCTGTCCACTGCCAGCCTACTGATGTGGGGCAGAATGTTGGACAGACAGTGCTGAGGCTGTGCCAGCGCTGCTCAGCAGCAGGCAAAGCTGAGTGTTATCAGCCCCTGTCTAGCTCCCAATGCAACGGGGAAAACAAACTGCATCCCAGCCAGACCAAATACAACCTCCACCCCTTATTCCATACCATTTGTGTCATACGCAGATCCTACAAAATTTAATCTTCTAACTACTCCACTGCATTTACTTGTCATTACTGAAATCCCTCTTTGCCAGCACTTGCACCTTAAATTACATCCTTAAATCATCTTTATACCAAAGATACAGATCCATACATTTTCATTATCTATTATTCCCAGTTATTTCACAGATAGATATCATTTTCCCATTCCACAGGCTTCCTCCACCCCTCCAGATGTTCAGAAACAGTCCATGACTTGGATTCCATTCCATCAGGATGGGTGCTGAGGACAGGAAAAGCAGCATACTTGATCATTGTGCACCAACACCAGCCTGGCTTGGGTTGTTGTCGCACTCGCCTTGCTCCCCACAAAATCCACTCTTCACCAGCCCACGTCGCTCCTGCTGCTTTACTTCCTGGAACATAAAACTCACACCACAGGTTATTTTTCCCCCAAGGTCAAATCTCCCTGAGGCACACACCAGGTCTCCCCATCTTTCCGCATTACCCACCAAGTACACCCAGGTACTTGGGCAAAGACAATCCCACAAATGAGTTTGCCTTTTCCCATGAGAGGAGGAATCCACACTGACTTCCCCAGCTACTTCCCTGTGTGTAGTACACGGACCTTATCTCCCCCCACAGCTTGGGCAGGACCAGGGCGGTTAGCAGATCCCCTAGAGTTAACCAGCCAAGTGGCTTCTGCTAAATTTGCATCCCATGCTTCCATGCCCATTGCCCAACAACTCTCAACATGGTCTTCAGCAGTCCATCATACCTCCCCATCTTTCCAGAGGCTTGTGGGTGATAAGGGATGTGATACACCCATGAAAGATTGTAGGGCTGTGTTTCCACCCCCTGGGGCAGTCGATTCCAGGTTTATTTGACACTCTCCACATTGGAGTTCTAACATGTCTGATTCAGCAGCACTCAGGGGTGCTGTGACTTCATTTAGGCCACAACAGCCTATGCTAACCTCCATTCTCCATCAGACTTGTGCACTGCCCATAAGGGACTGTTTCAAGGTGAGTGAGTCTTGTTGATGCCTCCTTGGCTCTCCAGTAGATGAATCAGCTTATGGAGGGAGCCTGGGAACCTTGGTTGGTGTGATACTGCTGTTGATGCACTCTCTTGGTAGCAATTGGCACCAGCTGTTCTTCACCTTGCAGCAATCCTAGGAAGGGATGTTCTAAGAGGCCAGGTGGGGTGGATAACTGCTTGATCTTGTCTGTATTCACAGTAGCTACACCAAAAGTCCATTTGTTACCTCTTTAGGTCCTTGAAGTACCCTCTCTGAGACTGTCAATTCCAACGATACGAGGAGCCTCTGGGCCAGTCACAATTGGGCACTTTCCCCATTTGTCCCCTGTTAAGCTCCCTTCAACCTCCAAAGCAGATGATTTTTGGCATTCCCTTGTCAATCCAGAGATCCAGATGGATTCTGAGCCCCTGTACCCCAATGGCACCAGCCTACACTATGCACCAGTATCTACCAAAGCCTGATATACTTCTGTGGGTCTGATGTGCCAGGCTATCAAATCCAATACGTCCAGTCATCCCTTTCCTCCTCCTGGCAGAAGGGAGGGACCCTCTATTCTTTTTCCTGGTTAGAGCATTTACTGTCTGACCCTTACAGAGCCAGGCCAGAAGTCCCCTTACCAGGATCGAGAGAGGAAATGTCAGCTCTTCTATGTCTGAGAGGTTGCTGATTGCTCTCTTGTGTCTGCAGAAACTACACTGACAGCTTTGTTGGATGACTCCTTCTTGTCTCTTCTCTCTCCTTTCTCAGCTCTCTTCTCTCTCAGTTCACGGGCACGGGCTTCCAGCTTAAAGGTGGGTTCAGCATCCCACTTCCTCATGTCTTCCCCTTGATCACACAGAAAGAACCACAGTGCACCACGTGTCATGTGTCTGGGGCTCTCCTTCCCTCTGATCAGGGCAGGAGAAGATGGATTTCTTGGACTACCCTTGACAGCTGAGGTGCTGGCCTGTAGGGGTGAGGAGGTACAAAGAGCTTCTTCTAAGTTTTGGAGCCAAAAAGATGCTCTCTCTACAGTTGGTGTCTCCATTTCTGGGTGATACATTGCTGCCAAACTGTTAGAATATGAGGCAGGGGCACTTTGAATTACCTTCCTCCACATGGCCATTGTGCAAGGGACATCCTCTGGATCTTTAGAGATGCTATCATTTTTTAGATCACTATAGATGACTTCCAGCACTGCTAATTCTCTCAGGTACTGGATACCTTCATCTGCAGTGGTCCACTTTCCTGGGGAGTTCACAAGATCTTCCTTAAATGGATGTCTTGCCTTCACACTTGAGAGGAGTCGTCTCCAGAGACTGCAAAGTGCTGTTTCTTTTCCAATTCCTCTTTCAATTCCCCAATCTCTAGCAAGGGATCCCAGCTGTTGGGCTTCCCTGCCTTCCAGGAGGTGACCATCAGCCCCACAATCCCAGCATCGAAGCAGCCAGGCGGAAATCCGCTCACCTGGCTGGCGGCTGTAATCTTTCTGCAAGTCTTGAAGTTCTGATAATGTCAGAGACTGGGTAATTTCTGTTTCCTGTTTGAATTCTTTCACTCCTTTCTTTGATTTATTTGTTGAAGGATTGGTTTCTTGATCAGACCCTTCCCTTCCTGATGATTCTTCTTCTTTTTCTGCTTCTTTTTCTACTTCCTTTTCTTCTTTTTCTTCTACTTTTTCTGCTTCTTTTTCTACTTCCTTTTCTTCTTTTTCTTCTACTTTTTCTGCTTCTTTTTCTACTTCCTTTTCTTCTTTTTCTTCTACTTTTTCTGCTTCTTTTTCTACTTCCTTTTCTTCTTTTTCTTCTACTTTTTCTGCTTCTTTTTCTACTTCCTTTTCTTCTTTTTCTTCTACTTTTTCTGCTTCTTTTTCTACTTCCTTTTCTTCTTTTTCTTCTACTTTTTCTGCTTCTTTTTCTACTTCCTTTTCTTCTTTTTCTTCTTCCTTTTCCTCTTTTTGTTTTTCTTTTTCCTCTTCTTCTTCTTTCTCTTCTTTTTTTTCTTCTTGTTCTTCTTCCTCCCTTTCCAATTGACAATAAGGGCTTGTAGCTCTCCTTGTCCACCTTTTCTTTTCCATTACAGGGACAGTTACAGCAGTTGTTGTGGTCTGGGTTCCTCTCTCAACCATCATGTCCTCAAACACAGTTTGGGTCTCTGCCTCAGCCACAGTTCTCTGAGAGTACTGAACAATGGCTCGGTAGGCACAGGCCAGGCCCCAGCACAGGGCTAGGAGCTGCTGGTTTTCATTGGGCTGGGCAAGGCACCCCTCTATCAGCTGACGGGTCAGTTTGTCAGGGTTGATTACCTGCTCAGGTGTAAACTCCCAGGCAATGGGAGGTGATAACCGCCCTAGGAACCTGCCCAAATCCTTCCACACACCCTGCCACCCAAGAACTGACTTCTTCAGGGAACATTTTGATACCATCTCACTCAAAATTTGTTTTCTCATACACCACCATGACAGCAGATTCCACAAACCCCATGATATGCTTACAGTACTAATTAAACAGATCATATAAGGATGAACAAGGACCGCGGGAGCCTGCATAATAAAAGAATCCGCATCAATTCCGGGTAGGAAGAGAGAGATGTATTCCCTCATTGTCTCCACAAGATAGCTCCCCCAGCACAGCAAGGCCACTAATGCCAGGGAAAAGCACAGAGCCATTGTTTGTATTAACATGTTCCCAAACTCAGCAAAATAAAGAGATAAGCCGTGCAGCTGACAAACTGCGTTCTGCACAGGAGCTTGCTACTGGATAACTAATATTACTATAGCATGAACTATACATAAAGAGGTGGTGTTGTGTCACCCCACATCAGGCACCAAAAAGGACTTTGGCTGGATGCTGGGTGCCCACCAAGCCACTCTAGCACCTACCCTTCCCAGCTGGACAGGGGAGAGAGGAATAAGACAGAAAACAACTCTTAGGTTGAGATAGGCAGGTCAGCAAAGCAAAAGCAAAAGGTTGCGCATGCACAAGCAAAGGAAAAAAAGATTTTATTCTCTACTTCCCATCAGCAAGTGATGTCCGGCCACTTCCTGGGAAGCAGGGCTTCAGGATGTGTAGCAGTTGCTCTGGAAGGCAAGTGTTGTAAATAATGGACCGTCCCCACTTCCTCCTCCTTTTCCTAGCTTTTATATCCGAGCACACGTCATATGGCATGGAATATCCCTTTGGTCAGTTTGGGTCAGCTGGCTGAGTTGTGTCCCCTCCCAAGACCTTGCCCACTGCCAGCCTGCTAATGTGGAGGCAGAATGTTGGAGAGACAGTGCTGAAGCTGTGCCAGCACTGCTCAGCGGCAGCCAAAACTGGGGAGCGTTATCAGCTCCGGTCCAGCTCCCAATGCAAAACACAGCACTGGGAGGGATGGGTTCCATCTCGCCCAGACCCAGTGCGGGGTCTTCAGCCACAAAGTTAACCTACAATTCTCAAGTAAGAGAAGAGCTGGAAATTTAAATACAAATACCTATTTTTAAACATTTGGTATAACCCACCTTTCTTCTTCCACCATTGGCAAGCTGTTTATAAAGTGAACTTAAGGAATAATCTAACCTGGGAATCATGCCTGCAACTGGGGAATGCCACCAGCCCCCCTACCCCCACAACTGTCCTGGCCACTAATTCAGCTTTTCTGCTGTGAGACAGGACAGAGATTCCTTTGATCTTTTTTAACTACCAACAAAAATAAATGCTTACTGGAAAAAGTAATATTGGAAACGTAATCCTAAACTTGGGAGAAAACCTTAATTCCTCCTGCTTATTATACTTTGGACTTCAGTAATAGCTGGGAAGGTATGAAACTGCATGGATCAATATTAGCTTGATTATTTTTTGACATTACAGTACTCACATTACTCTTTTAATATTCACATTACTTTTGCTCACACTACTTTTTATACTGAGAAATTATTAGCTCTTTTGAGCAATTCCTGCACAAGAGTGGAGGGGTTTTATGTACATATAGCAAACAGGCCATGAGAATGATGATAAATCTAACTAAAACAACAGAATTCACTACAAAGATATTGTTTTGAAGCATTTCTCTTACAGATTTTTTTATTATATTCTTTGAAACAGTTTACAGTGTCTTTATCTCTTTCATTGTTATTACAATTTAAAAGATTAACTAAAAATACCCTATGAAAAATTAAAACAGTGGAGCAGTCCAATTCGATCGTATTTATTCTGCACGCTCCAGGAAATTAGGATACGGGTTATCAGCAACTGTGCTTAATTAGTAAGAAACCTATTTAAACCTAATGATACGCATGGCCAAGGTTGCCACTGCTCAATGGAGACAGTAGTTCTGCTTAATTGGGATGCTTTCAGATGGCATAATTGTTGAAACTGATGCTCTGCTCTGCCGGTTAAAGCTTGCAATGGTTCTCTCACTCTCTCCCCAGCTTGCTGGGACTATTTTGCGATTAGAGCTGACATAGCACCCAAAGGGCTCCCTGACTGATGCCTTTTACTTCCCGACTCGTGCCTCCAGCAGCAGTTCTGCACAGCCAGCTGCCCCACTGCACAACAAATCTGCTGCCAAGGACAGGGACGACTCAGGGGCAAGGTCTGCTGTCAGCTCCCTCGACTTGAGTGTTCAGCCGGCACTGCCGGCACTTCAAGCTGGAAGGACTTTATCATCAGCTCAAGGGTTCAGCAACACAATACAGACATACCTGCTACCCCTACCACACAGAAGAGCAGCAATTACAGTTGCCTGAATTATTTCAATGAGAAATTCGAGAAGTTTGTGACCCCTACTGCTGGGACTTCCTCCTCAGCAAACACCTGATGATTTTTATACTTTGCATTAATGCTACAACACCTGAGAGCTGTTTATTAACCTGTGGGAAATGGAGATGAAGCCTCAGCTCAGCTCCTAGAAGAGCCTCCCTCTCACTCAAACCTTTTGTTGGCAGCCTCGGTGGGAAAGGATCATCAAGAGAGTCACGTTTTCTCAAACCGGGAAGATGATCTCCTCAAATCACTCTGCTGGGCAAAATAAGGAAGCTTGCACAGAAGCTGATCTGTCATGCAGAAATAACAAAAACTGGCTCAAAGATGGAAGTTTCCTGTGGCCATTAAATTCACTGCGAATAACTAAGACAGCATTTTAGACAAAGTACTAAAGCCAGGACAAAGTTTGCCCAGTCCGCAGCACTTGGCAGTGTGTCAGTGTAACACAAGATGGCTCCACTTCCATCAACAAAGAGCTTAGCGCCACTGCAGAGTCCCTTGCATCCAACTAATCGTGCCCATCGCCGGAAACCAGACCTGTCAGGCTGCCCCGGGCCAGTCCACTCAGCCCTCAGGGCCAAGGAGCAGAACAGTGTTGCAGCCTGCAACAAGGTGAGTTGGGAAGGCAACACAAGCCTGGGAAAAAACGTGGAAAGGGACGTAACTCCAAGCTGCTTTACAGATCAGCAGCTGTCTTCAGCTAAGGACTGAAAAATGGGAGACCACAGCCAGCCTTCAGCAGCTGGAAATATTTAAGGGCAGTATAAATATGGCTCTACTGATCCATCTATAGCTGAACATTATCACCATCCTCTTTTGCATTTTTTGTTTCCTTCTGCCTTTTCACATTCAAAATATCCTGCAGAATCAATGCAAAGATTTTGTGAAAAAAGCTCGGTTTGAAATCTTGTTGGTACTAGTTCCTATATAAAGTTTCACTGGGGTTTTGCTAGTACAGTCCTGCTGCTAAGTATTGATGTTCTCAGCATAGGCTGGTGGGAGAACGACAGAACAGCTGAGGCAGAAAAGGCCAGAAACATCAGCATCAGCCACAACAACAGCAGGTGGAGGGAGAGAGGAGCGGGAAAGACCAGTAAGTGTGTAGGGAGAATGGAAAATCAGGCGGCTTTAGAGAAAAGATGAAAGGAGAAGGAAGGGTAAGACAGTGGAAAAATTACACACCAACCCTAAATCACCTCGGGAAGAGACTGATTTGGAGCAGGCACTTGCCCTGGGCACAGGTGGCTCAGTGTAATGGTAAAGTCTGTAGGGACTGGAAACACAAATGCAGATACACACAGTGCACTTATTTAGAAGCAAAACAGGACTACTTGTCACTGTGAGCATGTCTGTCTGGCAGGGAACGTCCACGCAAGGTGACACAGTACATTTTGGGGCCTGTCAGTACATCTTTAGAACCCTTTCAGCTGTCTTGTGTTCAGCTAGATCCAAAACCTTACTTCCTACAGGATCTTCTGGAATACACAGAGGGAAAAGTGTAATTTCAGCGGTACAGTTTCACTGTTCAGGAAACAAACCACCACCATTACACACAGAGAAGGCTGTATTCTAAAAAAAAAACAACTCCAGACTCCCATCTTTTTATGTGAGTCTTTTGCCTGATCCACGGGATTTCACCACCTTTGCTTCCATGGCCTTCCTACTGCTGGTTCTGTTCCCCTCTCACCTGGATGAAGCCCATAGGGTGACAGGAAGATGCAATCTGCTCAGCCAGAATGTTGGCCCCTCCAGCAAAGCCAGTGAAAGAAAACAGCCTGACCAAGCTTCACTATCCATCCAAGGGACAGAGCACTGGATACCTGGCAAAGCACCTGGCTCATATGTTTTAGTGTGGGGTGACCATGAAGAATAAAAAGGCCTGCCCTGAACAGCTGCAGTAATCCTTGAAAATGCCAAAATGCAAAAGATCCCAAAAACAAACACGGAGTAACTTATATCCACAGAGAAAAAAGCATTAAAACAACTGAACAAGACCAGCTCTGTACTATTGATTTTCAGATAAATGTCTGGGTCTGGGAGTGACTGCAAGCACAAAATGAGAGGATTTGGATGGAAAGTTAAATGCTATTTTGGCCTCCTATGACCTAGCTGGCCATACGCTCTGTGAAGATTCATTATCAGAACTGTAATTTGGTTACCACTACAACAGTTTCAGGCTTCCCAGCAGCAGACTGCTGGAGCTGCTGAGGTTAGAGACGAATTTCTTGGTTTTTTGAGCTATATGAATGATCATTAAACAAGATTGCTAAAGAAGCAAACTGTCAAAGTCATTTCATTTATTTCATAATATCACATCTGTACAATTTTCATACATACAGCAGGAAATGCACATTGGTTACCCAATGGCATTTGGCTGCATTTCCAAATATAATACAGTAAGTGCAACTCCACTTAAAATGTACATTTATACAACTTAAACAAATTAAGGATTGCTACACCACTATCTGTGACAGTATAAAGCTTCATTTATGTTATGTCTCATTACTAAACCACTTCCTGGTTAAATATAAAACATATTCAATCATTTTAAAATGGCCTTTATGGTACCTGGCCAGCATATAAAATATTTGTGGTTTAAAATTTAACCATTAACTTTTTGTTTTAAAAAATAATCCTCTAACCCTATTTAAACATTTGCTATTGAACTGTTATACTGACACTTTGTAGCAGGAACCAAATTTTACCCTCCTTTTGTTTGCCCTTGCTTATCACCAAAAGAAGTTATATTTGCAACGTTTTGCAGCTTTATTCAGATACAGCCAGGTAGTTAAACTATTTAACAATTTTGCTCAGAAGGTAAATAACATTTTTCATTAAAGAAAACAAAATTACATTTCAGAGATATTTGTCAAAATTTTAATGGGTAGAGTGCTATCAGCAATAAAAAAAAAAAAAAGAAAAAAAAAGAAGAAAAGAAATAAAGAAAATTATTAATTTATCTTTTGAGAAACACCCGAATATTCTTATAATTTTACTTTTGGAATACATTGTTCCACAGACCACATTCTTGTTACAGCTTACCAAATGAAAACCAAAATTTCTTATTGCCGTCCCTGTAACAGGAATGGTTCAGTTTTAAATCTCCTTTAAAAATATACATTTTACAATCCTTTCACCTCAACAAAGGTGACACTGACAATAAATACACTGGTTTGGTGGGTTTTTTCCTTCACTATGGAAAGTCTACAAACTACCTGTTGTACGCCCTTTCTTTTTTAGATTTCTCCAATGCCTTGTCCATAGTTTTCTCATTTTCTCCTCTACATTTGGGGCAGTACCATTTGCCCTTTGGTTTATGGTTGAGTCCCACACAAGAAAAGTGAAACCATTCAATGGGGCACTCATCATTATCACATCCTATCATTTCTCCATAGGAGACTTGGTTGCACAAGCAGTATGTTGGCTCATTAGGGTCAATAGGAAGGTCAGGGGGAGAAGCTTCCCGCTCTGCTTTAGCCTTGGATCGTTTCTTCTTCTTGGATGTTTTTGCTTTCTTCTCCTTTGGTGTTCCTGAGGTGATGTCATCATGATCATGATTATTTGAGGCATTTTCCCGATTCTCATTATTCCTTTGCCTCCTCGATCTCTTGTTGTTGGGCTTTTCAGCCTGTGCGATTGTCTCATTCTTCGACTTATCCTGGCTGGCTTTCCCACTGTTTCCTGTGGTGTCATTAGTCTCTTGACAAGTCTCAAACAGTTCCACGTGGCTGTCCACTTGCCTTGTTCTGTTCTCAACGAGCTCCACCATCTGACTGACGATTTGGATCTTCTCATCGCCCAGTTCCTGACTTCGAATCAAGGCTCTCTGTATACAGTGCAACAGTCTTCTCTTCTGCACAGCATCTGTCTCCCGTTTAAATTTTTCATAGTAATCATCCAGGTCCTTCAGAATCTCTGCAAAGAAAAAACAAAAACTATAAGTATTTTTGACAGGAAAGAATGGCAAAACAAAACCTCCCATTTTTCCTTCCACACAGCAACAACTGCTTGTAACATGCAGCGCTGATTAAAGACAGATGCCCAGAAGCTCGTATCTGACAAGCAGCTCATGACTCCACTGAACTACATTTGTTCTAGTTGGTGCCACAGAAATGGAATGAAATGCTGATTTAGAAGAAAAAAGTGACTAAATATATTTTTATGTATGTTGATAACACTTCCCTATTAACTTTTTGGTAATTATAAGGAACTAACTAAACCAATACACATACCAACACAAGTTCCAAGGTTAACTGTGAAATTAGAGGGGAAATTATTGCACATCTTCTGCATAACAACATTAACATTTCCAGTGAATGACAGAGTGAGAGAAAGAGAGTGGGACAGAAAGAAAGCACAAAGCAGTGTAGAGGCACGTTGCTGGGTTATTTGACATGAGATGCAGAAGGACCCAAAGCTATTTCATCCAAAATTGTTGAGCTATTTCTGCTGAAAATATGAGGCCATGTAAATCCCTGAATTACAGAATTAGGATTACAATATCCAAGATGTTTAGATTATTTCCTACCTATACTTTCTGTAAAAAACATGTTACTAATTTTTAAAACACAAAAATATTATCTTTGTTAGATTTTTACCGCAGAGCAGGAGGTAAAGTTGAAAGAACATTAAAAATTATAGGCAACAATGGGAGCAGCTAGAGCTTCTGCTTGAAAATGTTGTATCCTGAATTGCACCTCAAGGATTGTTCTAACTGTTTAAAAACAACAATGCACAAAGTATCTAACATTTCAAGAATGACTCTGAAAACCTATTTTTAAGAAGATGTTTTTGAGTTTCATTATGATACACAAATCAACTACAACATACGGGACACTCAGGACTCCATATTAAGTCCTCAAAAACACACAGAATGTCTTTCCTGCATCTCCTTTCTTCTCTGAATTTTCCCTTTCTGACAGGTTAGAATACCCTCTCTCAGAGTAGCAAAATATACTGATATATAAAATCTGACCTCAATTCATCTAACAGAAACCAGGATCTCTCATACATGCCAGTGACACTACCAAAACTTTTTAAAACTTACATTTATTTATTTATTTACTTATTTATTTATTCATTAATAGAAGAATATGACACATAAGCAAACCAAGAGTTACCCTGTGGTTTAGGTTTTGTTTTTTACGGACAGAGTTTTTAAACATACATGATTTCCAGTGAAGACATGGAAATATTATGCAAGCTTTACTCCAGATTTTAGAGCTGCAGTTAGTGCTTCACACATTGGTTAAGAACGACCTGTCAGCTGGTTCTATAATATAATCTATGTGACCAAATCAGTATTCCGATATGCTATTAACCATTTTAAGCAACTGATGGGTTTGGTTTTTTTACCTACAAAAAAAAAAATCCGAAACAAAACTACAATAAAAAAATACCAAAAAGAAATCCAAGCCCAAGACGCCACCAAAAGATCCTTCAAACACAGATTCCACATTCAGGAAGGTAGAAAAAGCAGAATTAATGATTTTCAGTGGTTGAAACGCAGAAGTTTTATGCTTTAAGCTTTAGCACTTGACTGATGTCATCAGTTTAACCCATCTGAATCTTGTGGGTGGGCATCTTCCATGAAGAACAGCCTGTCTCAACAGCAGAAAACAATTACCGAATGAAGCTCGGCGTTGAGAAAACTTCGGTTCTAGCAATGCACGCTGCCATTCCCGCCCGGCAGCAGCTCCCGGCCCGGCGCTGTTGTGCGGGAGGAGCCCTGGCTGCAGGCTGGGATCCTGCAGAGCGCCGCCGAGCGCGGGCCGGCACGGGCGTGTTTGGTATGTGAGACACGGAGCGGGAGCTGCCGCAAAGCCGAGGATGCTCAGCACCGGCGTCGGGAGCGCGCTGCTCACTCGGTGCTGAGAGAACCATCGGAGCGGCGGTGCTGCGGCTCGGGGCTGGCTGGAGCTGCCCGCCTCGGCAGCCTCAGTTCACAGGAATTCCAGGAAACCGCGCTGTGCTGCAACAGAGGGAGCGGAAAGCTGCGCTCTGAGCGATTAGCGAACGCACGCTCCTGACATCGCAAATGCCACTCAACCGCACGGAAACCCTGCCGGCCAGAGCTTCACTCCCAGCGCAGCTCCGCAGCCTCACGGGGGCTGAGACATCGCGCAACGACGGCGAGCGGGACACGGGTGAGGGCCCGGCCCCCTCCCCGCCCCTCTGCGGCGCCCGGAGCCGCCCCGGAGGTGACGGAGCCGCCATTGTTCTCGGGCAGGAAACCGGGGCGTCCCCGCGGAACCCGCGGCGGCCCCGGGGGCGCGGAGGAGGGGTGGGTTGTCCCCGCCCCCGCCGTCCCGAGCAGGGCCGAACTGGCCCTCCTGGGTAACTAACAGGTGATTGACACGGAGCGACGGCCAATCACGGCGGGCGGGAGTGCGCTCGCGCCCGCCCCCTCCGGCCATTCACGAGCGAGGTGCGGCTGATGCAGCAGCGGCCCCCCCCCCACCCCAACCCGGGACACGTCAGTCACTCTCCGGACGGCCAAGGTTGCCCCGCCCTCTGCTGCGAACCCGGCCAATCAGAACGCGCCGGCCGGGGCCGGACGAGATATTCAAATCAACCCCACGGAAAAGTTGCTTCTCGAAACGTCACGAGGGGGCGGGGGCGCGAGACGGGTCGGCCCGGCCCCGGAGCCAATCGAGCGAGGAGGCGGGGCGCGGCCGGCCCGTGGGGACGCCCCCGCCCTATCAGCGCCCCCGATGGGCGTGGCGAACCGCGATATGCTAACGAGGGGTGTCTATAAAAAGA
>VWYP01031439.1:98130-160084 GCA_013400435.1 Pycnonotus jocosus
TGGCAGGAGCGGTTTGTGTCCAGAAACAGCTCCTGTGAAAGTTCCGGGCTCCAGTACGTGAAAGACGTGGAGCTACTGGAAAAGGTCTAGCGAAGGGTCACAAAGGTGATGAGGGGACCGGAGCATCTCTCTTTCGAAGAGAGACTGCAGGAGCTGGGCCTGTTTAGTCTAGAGGAGAGAAGACTGAGAGGGGATTTCGTTAATACANCTGAGAGGGGATTTCATTAATACATATAAATATCTCAAAGATGGGTGCCAACAGGATAGTGCCAGGCTCCTTTTGGTATTGCCCAGCGTCAGGATGAGGAGTAGTGGCCATAAACTAAAACATAAGAAATTTTATCTCAACATAGGGAAGAACTCCTTTATGTTGAGAGTGGCAGAGCACTGACCAGGCTGCCCAGGGGGCTCAGGGAGACTCGCTCTGTGGAGACACTCAAAACCCACCTGGACACATTCTTGTGTCACCTGCTGTAGGTGACCCTGCCTTGGCAGGTGTTTGGACTGGGTGATTTTCCAACCCTAACAATTCTGTGATTCTGTTTGCCTCCCCTCTCTTCAGGTACAGCTGTGGGCCGACAGTGTATGACCACGCACACCTCGGGCACGCCTGGTGAGTCATGGATTGCAGCGTGGGGTCATCCAGGCAGATAGTCAGTGCTGGACATTCCTACACCTATGATGCTGGGGGATCCAGGCAGATATACGGTGCTGGACATCCCCAGGCTGCAGCTTGTGTCTGGGTGACAGAGCTGTGACTGGTGACACAAGGCCCAGCCCTTTGCCTCCTGTGCTGTGCAAAGGGCAAAAGTCTGTTTGTTGTGTATTTGTTCCTCTTGGGCTGAGGTAGTCAGTGAAGGGGCTGTTGGTTCTGCTGCCTGGCTGAGGCGGAGTGCATGTCTGTGTCTTGGGAAGAAGCATTAGGAATGTGTGCAGTTTGTTTGGGTAGGGTGAGTTATTTCAAATCGTATCAGCATAATGTGATCTCTCATGCAAAAGAATTGTGATCCTGGGAAGAGCCTCTCAGCTGTGTGAAAAGATAGTTTCCACTCAGGTTTAGTTCAGACACTATGTTGGCACCAAGGAAAAGCCATGCAGGATTGGCTCATAGAAAGCTACTTTCAAGGTTTACAGATAAACACATGGGATCTTAAATCTCAGGAAGTTCAGGTAGGCCTTTTTGCATAGTAGCACTGCAGTGGCTTACTATGTTTAAAAATAAAAAAACCAGTCGGAGCAGCACGGGTTTTTGGTTTTTGTTTGTTTGGTTGGGTTTTTTTTCTGTAGTTCTTTAGGATTGTTACAATAATAAGCTAGCTTCATTATAAGTAACTTTGAAAAAGTACTTTAAATACACCAGAGGAGGTTGCTGCCACTTGTTTCAAAACAAGTTGCAGCAGCTCAAGCTGCTCTTAAGGTTCTCTCTCTGCATTCTTAGAAAGCAAGTTGTGTTGGGCTCTTTGAAAGAGCAGGGGTTTATCAGATAATTGCCATCTGTATGAAGATCAGATATTGTGCATTTCAGTAACTGAAAAATTCCCTTTCAGTGTAAGGGATTTCACAGCTTCTTGTCCTGTCTCAGCTTCATTCAGAAAGTTGTGTTGAATCTTGCTCATGTTGAACTGAGCCTTTGCAGTAACTGCACAACTGCTGCTTTGTTCTGTAAAAAGGAAGACTTAAAATACCAGTTATGTAAAAGTACTGTTGTCAGTGCTAATGTTAATGCTACTGTACTGCTGTGTATATGTGTTGGTGTCTTTTTCCTCCTTGCTTTTGTCAAGTCTCAGCAGAAAACGGACCTAGCTTTTTACTGGTGACCTAAAAATCAAGAAAATATCTTGGACTTTTTGTTTGTACTTGGTATCTTCTTTTTTATTTGAAAGTCATAGTAATTTGTGTATTTAAATCTACAGCTGTTGTGATACAGGCTCCATTACAGTTTACCTTGAAATAATTACGATTTAAAATCATCACTTGAAAGTAACTGTGTAAAAAGGTGGTTATAAGTTTCTTGTCTTTATCCCTCAGCTGAGGTTCTCTAGTGTGGTAGGGCCTGTCTTCCCTGACATGGTGTAATAGGGAACGGAATTGCAGAGGTGCTTAAGTCCTGAGGGGTATAGTTGATCTAGAGCACAATGTTTTATAGAGGTGGAGAATTTAACCCTTTGGTCTTGCAGCTGTCTGTGGCTTTTAAATGTCTGGTTTTTTCAGCAGTTGTCTTGCCCTCAGACTTTTTTGATTAAAAGAGGGAGTAGAAAGGCCTTGCACACACGTGCCTGGTTTTTTACCTATCTTTTCTTAAGCATGTCTAAACTAGCAAGTTCAAGCTTTCCCGTTGTGGAGGTTTGCCATAAGGGTCTGACCTCTTCACTTGCTGATTTAAAAAAGAATGGTTAGTGCTGAATATTGGCTTTAGTGTATCCTGCAGATACAAACGGTATAATTCTGTCTTTTAGCACCTCTTTAAGCACCTTCCGGTGTTGTTCCTTTGGCGTGACAAGGTGTCTGCACTGAAGACCTTCTGCTCTCTTTTCTCATCAGTTAAACTCTCAGCGTGGGAGGAGTTGGCTGTTCCTTTCCAGTATCTCTGGTCTTGCACGTGTCAGTGTTGACATCCTGTTGCTCAGCTGATTTGTTCAGGATGGCTGAGCACTCTTGGTTCTGTTTATTTATTTATTTTTAAAAATAGTATCTCTTTTTCTGCAGTAGCTAGATCGAGCCATAGAACAGCTGAAATCTACGCTGCTGTTGGGGGCTAGGAGATGCACTGGGAAATAGCATAAACCAAATGGAGTGGTGGCTGTTGATACTCTGCTGCTCTTGTTAAATACCATCTTTTTTTTTTTGTACGCCTGCCACATGTTCTCTTCTCACTAGGATTCCATTTTTTCCCTTTTGTCTTGTATTTGACTTGTGTCAAACGCAACAAATGCAGCAGGTAATAAAGCAGAAATGGATCATCAAAATGAGTTTGAGATCCTTGAGGAGAATTTGGAAATAATGGCCTTATTTTTCTCTTGTCCTGTTTCCATTCCACAAGGAGTTCTTATTTTTCTAAATAATTTAACATTCTCCAGCATGTTGCGCTTCCAGTCTTAAAAACAGATGCTCTGTCTGCCTTCATATGACATCCAACACCCATTCTATATAGAGAAAAACATAAGACAGGCAAATAATACTATTTTTTTCCCCAGTTCTGGGTCTGACCTTGATTGTACTGGTTTGACCTGCAGCCTGGGTGACATCCAGGTCCCTGGCTGAATGCTTTGAAGTAAGAGTAAAAACCAAGCATGAGAGATTTCTCCTGTGTGTGCTCTGCCACCCCCTGATCTTGACTATTTGTTGTGGGGTTTTTTTTTAATCAGTCCTGAAGTGGTAAAGACCATGCTTTCTGAGTTATCAAGAAGTCTGCTCTGGTTCTTGCAGAGTTTCTTTCATTAATTCAGTTGGAAGATGAGAGGAGAGGGAACAGTGTGAAATTTGTGCCTGCTCTGGGAACAGTGACTGCAGGGCTGTTAAATCTAATATCAAGCTTTTTATGCTGGCGTTGTTCCTCTGAACAGGATCCAAAGACCAATTTAGTATTCTTACGGAATCATGTCACCACATTAGATGAGCCTTCCTCCCAGTGAGCTGCTATTCATTAAAAACTCTCTCCCTGGCAGCGAGGCTTTCAAAAAGTCTTTTTTTCAGCAGGGGCAGGGCGCAAACAACAACATAAAGTATTTTTCTTCATCAAGATATTATGTGTCTGTAAATCAGCACCTTAGTGCTACCTGGCACCTGCAGGGAAGGGTGCAAATCCTTTTCTGGTAGTGGCTTACACTTTGTTCTGACGGCCATGGGAGTTGCAGTTTGTGTGATGCTGTGGGTAGAGAGGGAACCTTCAGACAGTGGTAGGTCTGTGAACCTTCTTGCTGGCTTTGGAGAAAACAACCCAGAAAGGCTTAGGATTCTCATCATCTTGCAGGGCAGACCCAGAGTTTTTAGTCACATTCTAGTATCTCACCTAGTAATAGGGTTTAACTCAGTCAAAGTGTGTTTGGAGAATTACAAATAGAGAGTCTGTTAGCAGAAGGGGCTGCAACAGCCCTATACAGTTTGTATATCTATCAGTCTGTCAGCATTAAGTACTCTGCTTTGTGACAAAAGCCCTGAATAATTTTCAGAATAACTTTTGTTCTGAAGTGTAAATAAAACAACCTACAGAGCATCTACTCTTTGCTCTCAGAAAAGATCTGTGGTGGTGTGTGAATGAAATACTTTATTGGTGGCTGCTGTCTGTTGTTATTCAACCCTAAGAAGAGCTCATTTGAATCCTCCTTTATTTCTCCCTGTTCTTTTGCTGCATAACTTTTGAAAACTGGTGAGGATATACTAAGCCCAGGGGATGTGTTTCAAGAACATCTGATCTCTGTGTCTTATTTTGTCCTGTTGGCTTTGAAAGAGTCTCCCGGCTCATGTAGCTTGTGATGCCCCTTAAATAAAGAGATGCAACAAAAGAAAACACTCAGAAAATTTGATGTAATGTGTCACTAATGCCAGAAGAGGGTAGGCCAGTTCAAGAGAAATTTGTTTGACTTTTGTGCAGGTAGCAAATGGTTTTGGAAAAACACCTTATGCACTGAAGATCATTTCATTGCAGGTGTTGGAGTAATTAGATTGTTGCTGTGGCTGTTGATTATTTTTGTTTAGGTTTATTCTTACTACTGCATGTCCAAAAGCTCTTGTTTTTTTCTCTTCCAGCTCCTATGTTAGGTTTGATATAATTCGAAGGATAATGACAAGGTTTTTTGGCATTGAAGTTCTCATGGTGATGGGGATCACAGACATAGATGACAAAATAATAAAAAGAGCCAATGAGGTAGGTGTTTGCTGCAGTCTGACTAACCTTTCTGGTATTTTCTAAGATGCTTATATAGGAAAATTAACCTGGGTTTGGGGTTCTTTCGTTGAGTTATGTTTATTTTAATTAGTACATAATAAAGGTTGAGATTTCTGGTCCCCTGGTGTGGCTGTAATGGGTCTGGGAGTGAGGAGGGCTGGGTATTGAGAGTTGTGTGGGGGTAAATGGGTACAGAGCTGTGTGATGGGGAGAGGCAGAGAGAGAGGGCTGCCTTACAGCAGCCACAGATGGGAATCTCCTGCACTCTCCCCCTGCCTGAGAGGCTAGCAGGGAACAAAATCCCTGCGGGAATCCTCAGCACAGTGAAATTATCCCAAAACTTAACAGCCAGAAGGGTTCTGACCCTTCAGAAAGGTTCTGAGTGAGTTCTGGAGAAGTGTTGTGTGCCGTGATCATGAAAGACAGAGCAGCGCTGCCGCGTGAGGCTGAGGGCAGTTCCTGGAAGGTGCCGAGCACCATCTAGCTGCAATGTCAGCACCTTGGAAAGCTTTGTCAGGCCCGAGTTTGACACCTACAGGAAAGTTAACATTGTGGGTAGGGTAAGTGTTTAGAAGACTGGGGCTGTAGGTGGTTCTCAGCTGAATTTTGATCTGCCTTTTTTTACCAGATGAGCTTGGTGAGTGATTATAGCAATTTTTAAAAAATCGTTTTAAAAACACTTTTTGAACCCTGAAGCACTAAGAGTGTATTCTGTGTTTTATTCTGCATTTTGAGTACTTTTGTTTTGTTTGATTTTAGAATCTATAACTAATGTCTTTGGGATCATAAGTGAATGTGTTGGATTGAATTGTGGTTGCAAGCTTTAAGATAGTTTCTTGGAGCCAGAGAATTTGACAGCTGTTCCTTTTACTTATCTTTGCGTAAACAGTTACTTTCACAGTTAAATATAAGTCTCTGCATTCAAATGAATACTAGTGCACCACTCATGTAGAAGTATGTCTCTTCCCTTAGTCAAATTACTTGGAGTTTTTTAAGGCAGTAAACAATTTTAAAACAAACAGCCCCCTTCCAAAATTCAGGCATTTTAAATCTATGTTTGCATTTTAAAATTTTTCCTTATTGTCAGAACATCTTGGAGATTTTATCTCTGCAGAGGGGGAAATGATGTGGGACATTACTACATCCTTTGGTTCTATGAAGTCATCTTTTCTTGGCTTTTTTTTTTTTGTGACTTTTTGAAATGTTTGCTCAGACATTTTGTTTGGATGGCCAAGGCCTCTGCCTCATTAGCCCACTTTTATTGTTGGAACCTGTGCATCTGAAGCATTACAGTGGTAGAATCAACATGCTTAAGCTTGTTAATCCCTTGGTGGGGTTCATCTGAGGGAAACCTGAAAGTTGGGTACTAGTTTATGATGAGCATGCTGCATGCCATCAGTGGTCCTTTGAGAGGAAGATGAGTCTCTTTGTGTGTTGAACATCCATCTGGATGGGAGGAAATTCCCCATCTTCTTTCTTCAGGCACCTTTGTTTCTCTCTTGATCAAAGAAGCAGATGAGTTGTTTGAGGAGATGAATCCAGTCACTGGTCTGTAGGAAGAAGCATGTTTTTGGTTTTTTGGTGCTGAGCATTATCCTCATCTCATTGCTGCACGAACATCTGGACTGTCTTCATCAGAACTCCTGCTTTGTCCAGGAGTTTGTACAGACAGTGGTACCCACCTGCTCTCTCACAATTGGAACCCATAAAGATGCTCCAGTAATGAACTGGAAGTGATGAAATGGGATTTATGTTGTTAATGATTCAGTTACCTGCAAGATGGAGAGATTGACAGTATGTTGTCTTCTCCCCAGTAGTTTCTTCTCAGAGGTGATTAAAAGCATGCATTTGAAACACTTTATAACCATGCTTTTGCTTGCTAGGGCAGGTTTTGCTGTCATGCATCTTTCAATCCCTTGCCTCTTCTGAATATTTGAGAGCAAGTACCCTACCATGTGCAAGTAGCTTTCGTTTTGGGTTGCGTTTTCTCATCTCCTCTGGAAGAGGAGCCTATTCATGTCCCATGAATGAGAAATGTAGAGAAGGTGCTTGAGAAATGCCAAACTTGGCAAAGCGTGGAACTGACTTTCAATATTGAGATCTATGAGTACCCGTGATCTACTGAAATACCTTATTTTTCTTAATCGCTGAAAATTAAAATCTTGTCTCATCCTGCAAGTCTCTGATCTGTCTCTCTGACACGTAGGTGGTATTGGTGTTCCCTGTCAGTAAGCTGAATGGTTTTTATGTCCTGTGTATGGTAGTATATTTTGTCCCTGGAAATGAATGACCCTCTCAAGAGGAAAATAATAAGAGAGAGAAGGAGTTTGTTATTTTAGTTTTTGGTTACTTTCTCTTAAAAGAGATATATTAATATTTTGGAAATTGAGACACATAAATGAAATACTACTTCTAAGTTATTTATAACTTACATCTCTTCCCTGTCAATGTTAGATTAATAAGCCTTTCTGACTCTTTACCTTAGGGCTCTCTAAGTCTTCCAATTAGCTACTAGCTGTCTGAGAAAAGATTGCCATATTTTATATCATTACTCTGATTTATGATTTGCTAATCTGCCTCTCTTTTTTTTCAGATGAATATATCGCCAGTAGCTCTTGCTCGTATTTATGAAGAAGACTTTAAACAAGATATGGCTGCCTTAAAGGTACAAATACTCAAGATTCTAAATTTAAGAGTATTTCTAAGCAATTATTTTGGTAAAGAATCTGGTTTTGAGAGTTTGAGCTGAAAAAATAAATTTGTTGCTTGGAAACTGACTGCTGATTTAATTTTTCATTCTTCTGGAAAGATACTGCACACCTTTTGAGTCAGGAAATGTGGGGAGAAGCAGTCCTGAGCTTTGGAATGAACAAGTTAAATTTCTTTAGCAATACATTTTGCTGTATTCAGTAGATGCTTGATTCACAGATATCGCATATTTACTGTAATGCAGAAATAGCCTGATTGAAAGCATAGGAAACACGAAATCTTCTTTCAGTGATTTCAGGTGACTTTGCTTCTTGTCTCCCTGTCAGAAACAGGGAGTGAGCCACTGGGAAAGATTAGGGGTTTTTTTTGCCACCCTTCAAATATCTTTTCTCTGTGTGTTATATCAAATACTGCTTATGAATTTTTTATGATACTTGCAACTTTTTTTAAAAGATAAAATTGAGGAGAATGTTCTTTTTAGTTTGTTTCTTAGCATGAAGGAACTCATTGGCAGCATGTTAATGAGATGTTACTCTTTCTTTAAGGTCCTTCCTCCTACGGTATATATGAGGGTGACTGACAATATTCCTCAAATAATTTCCTTTATAAAAAAAATAATTTCCAGGGGACAAGCTTATGCAACCTCGCAAGGTAAGACTTTGAGCAAGGTAGCTCTTTGTTCAGAACATGTATAGGAAGTCACTCTTAGTAATCCTGTTTTGGGATCAGATGAGATACTCTGTGCCAGGCTTTCCTTCTGTTGCTTAACAGGATGTGAGTGAATTGTTTGTGATGGCATGAGTGGGCAGAACAACTATTACTCAATTTCTAAGTTAAACGTAGCTCATTACTTAATGTAATTGTTTACTGTAATAAACTGCTGTCTAAACTCCATGGGGAAATCCTGGCCTGGTTTCTACAAGAAAGCTGGAGGGAACCTCTGAAGAGGAGCTGTGTATCTCCTGTGTGCTCTGAAAGATGTGTCTGCAAAGCAAAATGTGTGGATTTCTTTTTTAGTAGAGCTGGTGGTTGTAGGGGAATTCAAGTGCATTGTAACTGGACTAGGTGTAGCTTGAGCTGCAGTAGGGGAGGGAATTGCTGATTGTGCATGGGTGAGGAAGAACCTGGTAGATCTCCAGAATTCAAAGTTATGCTATGGGCAGAATGAGCATGTGCACAGAGATTACTGAAAAGCTGGGTAACATGGAAACATCTGCTACTACTTTGGCAGTATTTCTGAATTTCTAAATCAGAATTTCAAATGGGTATGGAAGAGCACTCTGTTTTGCTTTTAGGAAATGTTATCAAGTTCTCATCAATATGCCCATCTTTGCTACACAACTAAACATTTCTTTTGTATTAGGCAATGTTTATTTTGATGTTAAATCCTGGGGGAAAAGATACGGAGTGTTAACTGCTATTAATCCTGATACCCAAGATGAAGCAGGTAAGTTCGTGGCACCAGCTTGTGTTAATGCATTGTTCAAATGCAAACAATGTGCAAACTTTCATTCAACAATCTGAAACAGTTTTCTAACCCATTGTGTATGGCCAGCTTTCTGGTTAATTAAGATTACAGTGCTTTTGTAGTTATTTTTTGGGGCACCCACTGTTGCCAGTGCAAGAGGAAAACTTGGTTTTTCATTTTCCTTTCATCCTTCCCTCTATAACTTTGTTCTGGTGCCTTAGAACAATTAGGATTCTTAAGCAATTTCAATTAAATACTTGGCAGTGGTACATAGAAACTTCCCAGAGAGGTGGTGTCCTTGCTGTTGCACTAGCCAGCAGTGAGGTACTCAAGGGCAGACACAAGAAAACCTCACGTACCATGTTATTGTTGAGGCAGTTGCACTGCTCTGGAGCTGACTGGATTAATTGCTTCCTTCATTGCTTGTCACTGGGCTAAGCAGCCTCTTTGTGTGAGGGTGAGCACTCTCTTCATAGGCTGTGCTAGAGCAGGACTGTATCCTGGGCTATGGGGATTTTGCTTTGCAGGATTGCTGAACCTCTCTGTAGTTTCTGTAAGGATGTGATCAGGTCTCTGCATCAGAAAATTTGATGTAGGTATCCTGCATCCTTTTGCAAACTACAGTTCAGTATTTCACAATTAAAAAAAAAAAAATCTGTTTGTAATTACTAAAAATGCCTTGGAGGCTGATGCTCAGGTGCAGCCGGAACTTCTCACATTTCTACTCTGGAGTTGTTTCAGCATTACAGCTCACAGAGGGAATGTGTCTTGTCAACAGTTATTTAGAGGTAATTACTGACTGCAGAGAGCCAGCAGCCTCCTGAGCTGCACAGGGAAGAGCATTGCCAGCAGGTCAGTGGAGGTGATCCTTCTCTGCTCAGCACTGGGGAGACATGCCTGCAGTGTCTGGTGCTGGGCTCCCCAGAACAGCAGTGGTATGGACATAGTGGAGAAAGGCCAGCAGAGCCACAAATATGATGGAGGTCCTGGAGCATCTTTCATACGAGGAGAAGCAGCAGAGCTTGGACCACTCAGCCTGGAGAAGAGAAGGCTCAGGGGAATCCTACCCATATGTACTCATACTGATGGAGGGAATAGAGCAGATGGAGCCAGGCTTTTCTCAGTGGTGCTTGGTGATGGGACAAGAGGCACTGATCACAACTTGAAACACGGGAAATTCCATTTAAAGCTAAGAAAAATCCTTTTTACCCGAGGATGGTTAATACAAACCATGTTGCTCAGAGAGGCTGTGGAGTCTCCATCCTTGGTGATAATTAAAGCCCAACTGGACACAATCCTGGACACAATCCAGCAGGCTGCTGTGGCTGCATCTGCTCTGAGCAGGGGTTTGGATTAGACTGTCTCCAGATGTGCCTTCCAGCCTCAGCTGTGGTTACATGTTTTACCCTGCTTCCCCTCTAGTCACAACTGAGGGTGTTCTTATTTCTGAAGATTTTGACACTTATTTTGCTTACAACTGAGAAGTCGAAGAGTGCTGTTTTGTAGCAGTATACTCAGAAAAGGGCAAAAGAGGGTTGGGGTCAGGAGATACTGATCAGTATCTAATGGCAATCTAGTGAAAGAGCCCGGGTGAAGAGTCGGTGTATAAAACTAGGGTTATATTTCTGTCTTTAGTTCTTAGGAATTTTGAGTTGTATGATTCTAAATGTGTTCTAAATTCTCATGTATTTGTCAGAGAGAAAGTCCAGAGTCCAGAACCCTGTTCCATGTATTTGACTGGAGCTTAGGAGTCAGCAGAGATGAGCAGTCCTGCAGTATTGTGACAAAAACTACTGCATCCTTGGCAATGTAGTGAAGGAAGGAAGGAACAAAAAAGCTGGGAGGAAACCTTTGTAGAGAACTCACTGGTGAAAATGGTACTGAAAAATTGCCGCTGTCTAAGAATAGTTTTGATTCCCTCTGTGCAGTTTGTTTTATAGAATCTAAACCACAAAGTACTTGTGTCCCAGAGAAAAAACTGTGGGGTGTTTATTTGTTTATCTATTTTAGTTTTGTTTTATTACTTTTTGTGCTGGGGAAACTGGCTGATATGCAACTAAATGAATGAAATGATATGCAACTAAATGAATGAAAAATCAGGCAAACCAGGGAAGGATAAAAGGACTGATAGGATAGGATAGGATGTACTAAGGAACCTTGAATCCACCTTCGTAGCGTGTCAAAATCTATTTCAATATTCCAATATTTCAGTTTTCCCCTGTATAAGGGGGAAGAGAGGGAAGTTGTAGTGAAAAGAAGTTGATTGAAGGGGATTAAAATCAGAGTAGTTCACTAAACACACATTTCATCCTGCTTTCATTTGGTCATTTGTTTTTTTCTTTGAGACATATCCCATTAACAAATCACTTACTCTTGCCAGTTGATTCTGATAAACGCCATGGTAAAGATTTTGCCCTGTGGAAGGCTGCCAAGCCTCAAGAGCTGTCTTGGAATTCTCCCTGGGGAAAAGGACGACCTGGATGGCACATTGAATGTTCTACAATATCAAGGTCAGATTTCTTGGATTTTGATAAATCTAATGCTATTTTTTATTTTCAGTCACAGTACAATGGTAGCAGCAGTGTTGAAAGTGTTTTCTAATCAGTAGATAGCACTGGTTTTAATGTGACCATTTTATGCAACTTGGGATGTCACGTATGGCTCAGATAAACCCTGCTTCACCTTACTGTCACAACTGTGTCTATGTTTTGGCCCTTTCTCTTGAGTCAGACTTGGTACTTAAAATATGGCACACAGGATCACACAGTTGATTAGCAGTCTTTCAACTTGAACTGGGTAACCAAAGATTTGGTGAAAGTTATGGTACCTCTTTCATTCGCTTACCTTCCACTTCTAGCAGTCTGCATCAGACCTAGTTCAGGATGTAGATGTCAGGAGGACGGGGTGTGGGATTCCAGCTTGATCTATGAGATCTTGCTGGCCTTATCTTACAGCAGCTGTGGATGTTCATGCTAATAATCAAAGTGTTATTCAGCTTTCTTGCTGAGTAGTGTTTTGCTTGCAGTTGGTTTGATGTAATTTGCTCTTAATTTAAAGTTTTATTTTCACCACAGGAGGAAAGGTCTTCTCTCCTGGAAGACTGATAGTGTACTTAGTTTTGCATTAGTCTCAAATCTCTTTTTGGACGCTAATAACAAATAGTTTAGATCTGACCTTGTTTAGCTGAAATTTTCAGCTAAAGCTGAAAGAATGTGAAACCAGCTGCTTTAGGTTTCTCTTTCATATGCTTTTCTGGTGCACTTGGGATTGTTAGTCATTTCTACCTGCTTGAGAAAAGTGTTTATAAGGGTGATTTTCTGTCTGTAAATAGTTTCAGCATAGTGAGGTAGCTCTTAAAGCAATCCAAGTTCACAAAATCATGCTGTGTTTGATGTACAACCTCTGACAGAAGTGCACAGATAAGAAATGCCAGTTACAACATGGCCTGTCTGCTAATACAGTGCTGTTTACAGCCTGCATTTCTTTCTGTAAAAATGTATTTTACTGAGGCTGGATGAGACTCCTGCCATATAAATAAAAGCTGACCCATGGAGAGCATAAGTGTAGTAATGTTGGACTGTGAAAAATGGAGAGCTTACTTTGGTAAGTGACCTAAAACAATTTGCTGTCCCAGTCAGCTGTTGAAGGCCTGTTTTTAAGCAATACTTACTTAGCTGTCTGTATAATCCAATATCTCAAAGCACTTTAACTAAGTTAGATGAATGAATTTTGAGAAGTCTATGAATGAGGGCTCTCTGATCAGAGCAGTCCTGGAGGAGGGAGTTCCCTGCTTTGACCCCTCAGGTCTGATCTTCTCTCTGAGTTTCCCTTGTGGTGAGGTGGGCGGTTCCTCCTGTCCTTCCTGCATTTGGCAGATCCATCTGTCATCTTTCTCCAGCTCTTAATGGTTTTGTTGGAGGAAATAGCAAGTGCTCCTCTGTAGGTGGCACAGGGGAAGGTGAGGGTCAGTCTTAGGAAGATTTGTTCTTTAGCGGGTTTTGAAGCAGGCAGGAGCAGAGAAGGATGAACTTGGGAGATGGTGACAGCAGAGATGGTGACAGCCGCTCTTTCTTCCCTCCTCTCTTCTCCTCCTTGTCTTTTCCTCCTGTGCCTCAACAGTTTCTGCAAAGCCATCATGTGGCACAGTGTTAGAAGGGTGTTTTTTTTCTCAAAAAGGGACCAAAGTATTAATGTTTAGCCAGCTAGCAGGAGCACCTTGTTAAGGTGACATATGGGATTCCTGTGTGTTTGTCTGTAAGCCTTGCATTTTTCCCTGCTGGAGCACCCCTGGTTTCTGAGCAGCTAAGGCTGACTCACATCCCTGTGAGGCTGTGAGTGTAATCTTTGTTTAACAGATAGGCAAAATAAAGTTGTTAACCTGCCCAGCTCGACCTGACTGCACACACTATTGTCTGAATTTGTACAGAATAGGTGCAAGATAAGGAAGAGTGATACCAAATTTATAGAAATAAGTTGTTCGATTTGCACATGAAGGCACCTGTCTGATACTGAAGTTGTAGCAGAACAAGGAAAGGAGACATCCTGCTTGCCATCTTTTAAACTAAGGTAGAAAAATAATTGCTTCTACTAAGAAGAAGTAATTGTGAACAGATATGGGTCCTGTCCATACAAATTCTGCTGCAATTTTGGTATCCAAGATATGTTTTGTTTTAAAATGGCAGTTACTAAATTGTGCACTTAAATTCATGTTGTTTCATTGTATTCTTTCCTGCATTTCTTTTTACAAAAAGCTTTTGTGGTGCTCTACTTACTGATCAGGAAAATACTGTTACAGTGCAGTGTTTGGAAAGCAGCTGGACATTCATACTGGTGGAATAGATCTTGCATTTCCTCATCATGAAAATGAAATTGCACAGTGTGAGGTATATCATCAGTGTGAGCAATGGGGGAATTACTTTTTGCATTCTGGTAAGTAAAATATTGGTCAACTGAGAGGCCTGTACAAATACAATAGTTTGGGTTTTTTAAGTTTGGCATTTCATGCTGTGAAAACACATTACACTGCCTGGCATTATGTAGAACTGCTCCTTGTTCCTTCTGCATAAAAGTGCTTCATTCAGTGAAGTTTGTGCTTTGAACTACATCACTGATGGTTCTAGTGCTGTTCCCACTGATGGAAACCTTGACACTTGTTCTTTCTGTTGCAGTCATGGTGGTTCTGGATGGACAGCTGAAGTCAATAGAAAGTCAGATTCAAGTCTGTAGCCTCTCTTTTACTGATTAGTATTTTGGGCAGGATGTCTCTGTGAACTCTTGGAGCTGCTTCTCTGAGTAGAAGAGCTGCAGAGTTAAGCCTGTGGTACACTCTGGGAATTACATGGGCTTTCATTTTTATATATTTGTACTGTATAGGATGAATATTGAATTCTAGTTTCAGTTCTCAGTGTAGAGCCTGTTGTGAATCAATAGCAGTTGTCCAAAGGCTGGTGCATCCTCCAGGGTATGCTTTGTTCCCAAGGCACTTTGGAATCCTCTGCAGTTCCACTGAGATGCACTGGTTACTGCCAAGTGAAGCCTTTTGTTGACAAGCCAGTGAATCTGGCTTTTCAAACTTGGAACTGAAACTGTAGGGGAAATATTTTTCTAATACCAGCTAAATAAAGAGAAGTCAATTGAAAAAAAAAAGAGAACTTAATTCCAAGGGCAATTTGTACACTGAGGTTCTCTAGGAGCTGACAGATTACATTCATTAAGTCAAAAAGTCTTGCTGGAGGATGATGGTGTGAATTATTTAGAGCAAATGAATCAGTTTCAGAAACAATTAATTCTGCTAACAGACTTCAGAATTTTAGCAGCTCAGAACTGGAGGAGCAATCCCCATTAGAGGAAGAAAATCCCTGCACTGGGGATAAATCTTATAAGGACTTTATTTTTAGACTACTTGTACTCTGGGAAGAGTGCCAAACCAAAGTTATGAAAATCCTTGTATTTTGTATTCTTGAATGAAATCATTCTAAGTACTGAAACTCAGATTCAAATTCAGATGTTACCAGTACCTTTTTAGGGAAATGCAATCCAACTATTTTAAGCTTGTCTGCCTGAAGTTAAGTAAGTCAGTATTTAGGCACCTTTGCAAAAGAGAAAAAGTAATTTTGCCCAGGCTCTTCCCCTTCTCCCAGGAAAATTCTGGCTGTGGATTTTACTTGAGGCACAAGAGCTGCAGGTGTTCACCTGTGTCTGACAGCCTGAATATGCTTATTGAGTGTCCCAGGTTTAATGATGCAGTGGTTAAAGTGGCCTCACCTGCTAGTAGACAGGACAGACAGTGAAAGCAAGATTTTTTATCAGGAATAGCTGCTGTAGCTGGTTCTGCATCCATAGATTCTTTGATTCATTCCTACTCTCCATAGAGTATGTTGTGCAGAAGTAAATTTCGAGGTGGTCAGGGTAGGACTGGAGGTAGTCTTCTTATATGGTGAGTTCCTACTGCTTTGAATCGTTATCAGAAATAGCTGAGAAGTGAAACTATGAGCTTTTCAGGTCCAGTTATCAGGCCTGAGCTTGTTGCTTTCATATCCAGTGTGTAATGGGGATTTAATCTACTTGCAGAAGCAAGAGGGTTTCAGGCAAGGCTGCAAAGCACAAAGTGCAGACACCTGTATGGGTTACTGAGCAAGAAATGCCACTTCTGTCACCACTCATGAAAGCAGGAGCACAATCATACATTGTCCTTGCAGAGCACTCTGAGGCATTGGTAACACTGGGCTGCCAAATATGAAAGAGTGCAGTGCTGGTAGGATGTTACAGAGCAAGAGAAATTTATGCTTAAGAGTCTGCCTCAAAGTATGGTTAAGTGCTGGATGCTGCAGGTCACAGAAGTGCCTAAAATCCTATGTTATTTGTGGGTGGTTGGTAATTTACAGAATTACTCTTTCATTAGGAGAAGCCTATTAAGGCTTTTAAAAACATATCTGAAATTATGTTGCGTAGTCTCTTAGTGGCAGCATGTTTGGCATCTCTCAGGTGCTATGAATAATTGCTGTTTTCCATCAGTGATACTGGTGTGGCTCACATGGATGACACCTGGAAGCAGGCAACCTCAGGCTATACCTCTCCTGTCTTCAACAGAACTTTCAGTCCTGAAGCCAAGCTCTACATACTCTCATAAATGCAGTGTTACTACCTTTTTCCTGTGCTGCAGCCCTGCAAAGCAGTGGTCCATGTGACTATTGAAAGTTCTAGCAGTGTTCAGAGATCACATTTTAAAATAAACTAATGCAAATTAAGCATTGTAGCTGCATCCCTCCCTCGCCCTGCTTTTTCTCAGTCTCACAAGTCTGGAGAAGTTGAGAATGTGTAGAAAATTCATTTTGCGTTTAAAATGTTTTGAACCGGTGCTATAAAACCTCGGGGTAAAAAAAAAATAAATGTTAACAGCCACCAGCAAATAATAAGTACAGAAGATTGAGTTTTAAGGATTTTTTAATGTGAGATCACTGGCAAATATTTCTTAAAATATTTCTGAGAAGTCAAGGGTAACAGATAAGCTGTTTGTCCTGTGAAGACTGAAACTACTTGCTTGCTTGTTTTTATCAGTTTATTGTCAATTCTGAACAGGGAAAATGGTTTTTTGTTTGTTTTCCGGGGTTTTTTTAATGTTTTAAATGTCTATATTTTAAAATTCACCCAGTGGAAGTTTTGAGGTTGGAGAGGTATGCAGGACTGTAGGCAAAGCTATTGAAAAATGCTACCCATTACATTGAAATGTTTGGCACGTATCCATTATAGCATATGCTGCCTCCAACATTTACAGTGTCTCAGTGCAGTCTTTCTCATTTGCTCCCTATTCAGAAGCAGACTTGTTTATCCTGATTAATTCCTTTTTTTTTCCTTTTTTTTTTCTTTTTTTTACTATAGGGCATTTGCATGTTAAAGGAAGTCAAGAAAAAATGTCAAAGTCATTAAAAAACTACATAACAATTAAGGTAATTTCTTTGTTTGAATTGAAGCAATTTTGTAGGTTTGTTAATATGTAAATATTAATCATAGCCCTCTTTTGAGAAAACTTAGGAGTGTGTGCTTGTGCTGCAGTGTTTTTCTAGTATTGATGTGTCTGTTACTGTGACTGTGGATGTAGGATACCTGCTCAGATTCATGGTTTGCTTATAATGATGGATCTTGCTGAGCTGAGACTGTTTGTAGGAGCAGAGTTTGTGTCCAGTACCAGAATCCTGCACTACAGATTTGTGGTTGGACTTGACCGTCTCAGGGGTCTTTTCCAACCTGAATGGTTCTGTTCTGTAGTGCTGGGTTCTCACTGGTCTGTTCTTATTAGTGCTTTGAAAAAGCATGGACTTGGAAAAGAGTGGATGTTTTTCCTTGTCCTTCTTTAGGTGAAATGGGACGTTGTGTCAGTGTTTTGTCAGGAAGCTATGGTACCCTGAACCACGCTATTGCAGCAGTCTCTCCCATTACCCGTTATTTCTATACAGTGACCTTGCTAATGCACAGAAGCTTTGCCTCTTGATACCCACAAGCCACATGACTGTGTCGTGTTTCACTGTGGCCCAGAGCAGGGTTTCTCTGCCAGTTGTGTGTGATACAGCTGTGCGTGGTGCTGGGGTGGCTCCCGTGATGGCTGATGCCTACTGCTGGAATAGAGCGATTTCCTTCCTTTAGGCAAAGCTTGGGAAGCTGCTTTGGCATGTATGTTCCCCTTTTCTCTCTTGGAAGAATTAATTAAAATCCCTTTAAAAAGAAGTTCAATACGAGCTGCTTTATTCTTAAATTTTCTGATGCTATCTAGGTGCAGTTAAGCCCTGTTTCCCAGGAGCTCACAATTTTCACAGAAATCTCATGAGTCTCAGCAGATGGTGTGCACACGGTGAAGAAATGACAACAAATGCAGTGCATGGAGTTAAAAGCTGCAAATAAAAATGTTCCCCTCCATGTCCCCCATGATGGCACAGCTTGTGTTGAGGAAACAGATACTTCTGGCCTCTCTCTTTCCTTGTAGGTCTCTGCTTTTCATGTCTGCCCTTACACATGGCTAACAAGTATTAATCCTTCCTGGGAAGTGATTTTCAGTCCAGTGAAACAATTTTTTTCCTGTACAGCTGTCTTGCACCTTGAAAGTTAAGCCCTACAGGGAAGGTTTGATGCTTGTGCCAAAAGAGAATAGGTTTGTCCAGGATCTTCCTTTGGTCCAGCCAGTGGCCACCTGCATCCCAGGCTGTCACCTGGACACAGCAGCTTCCTTTTTTTAATAGCTGTTAATTCTGACCCCAAAAATTAAAGAGATTCTGATAACAGAGGGCCAGGCAACCTGCTTTCAAAGAGCTGTGATTCTTCATCTATTCTCTGTTTTTAAGGAAATACAGAGTTGTTTTTTTCTACTTTGGATGGTCCTTTGCCAAATTTGAATTTATTTCTGTACTGTACTCATATTGTTCTACTTCTGTATCTTAGTATAAAGCTTCTGGTATATTAGGTACACTCATTTACATCCAGTTTATTTTAAAAACCACAACAAACAAACACCCACCAAAACAATTGGTATCACTGTTTCTTGATTGTGATTGCCTCAATTATTTCTATTTTCACTTGAGAGACAGCACATTGCTGATGCTTTTCCACTGTACAAGCTGGTTTAGTCTTGTAGCAGAAGCCTTACTTCAAAATGTGAGATTTGAGCAAATGACATTTTCCATATTTTCTCACTTACACTAGCTTCTTTTGATTTTTGAATTTTGTGGCACTTCAATGATCCTCACCAATTTGCAAATTAAAAAAAATAAATTTAAAAAAAAAAAGCAATTGTCACAGTCAATCTAACACAATGTCCAGCCTTGCTGAGAGCAGGGTTGGAAGTGATTGAATGTTTTATTGGTGTACCTTCCAAACATTTAAATAGTTCTTTATACTATTAATATAAATTAATTGTACTAGTGGTAGTACTAATGGTTTACTATTTACTTGGAGTAAATTATTTGTAAAGCTAAATAAATATTAGAGTGGAGTTTTTTAGGCTCAAAATTAACACAGATAACTCTTTATATTGCTAGGATTTATCTTTGTGCGCTCCCTGTGTTTCTTCATATTCTAGTTCTAGTAGAAAAAATACACTAATTTTCTTTTTCAAGAATTTTTTTTTTGGTAAAGTTTGAAAAACTCAGGGGCTTTCTTTTCTGTAAGATTGTATCCCAATCTGTCTGATAGTTTCGTTTTGGTTTTCTTTTTTTGCTAAGATCTTTATGCAGTGTACGTTTGATTGTACTTGCAAAGTCATTTTCACTGTCTTATATTGGACATTTTGTGTATATTTATATCTTGTATATATGTATGCACATCTATCTTATATGGAATTGAATTTTATTTAGTTCAGGTTTTAAAGCAGTGTTAAAGTTTAAAGATTTTATGCCTATCTTAAATTGCAAAGGTGTGTTATTTTTCATGTTAATTTGAAAAGCAAGGGGGTGGAAGAGCTCCTGAAGAAATTGATACCACACTAAAGCTGTCTTTTTGTGCATGGAGTTTAGGATTTTCTGAAGAAGTGTTCATCAGATCAATTCAGAATGTTTTGTTTGCGTGGCAGATACAGCTCAGGTAAGGCAAAGCCCCTTCCTTACCTGTTGAGGTGTGCGTGGCTTTCCACACACCCTTCCCAGCCCGCGGTGCAGAGGCGGAGCTTGCTCACTGTGCATTCCCGGGATCCAGTGGGTGGAAAGGTTTTGGTGGTGCTCTGTGGGGCTGCTCTTTGGCTAATGTTTAGAAAATTGTCCTTACTGAGCACAGTACATAACCATTCATTTAAATACCTTTTTGAGCTGCAGTTAGTTGTGACTCTCAGTTAATTGCACTTTTAATTAATGAATTACCTCTGTCTCTGATTTGCATCTGTTGTAGTTGTATTGCAGTCACGATCAGCTGTTTTTGGAGACATACCTAGGTGGAACTGTGGCTTACATTCCTGTAGGGTATGATAAGGGCTGGCTAATAATTCTTTATCTCCCTGCTGTGTTCCCATTTTTGTCCTGTGGAGTTCCTGAGTGTTCAGGCAGTTGTGTGGTGCAGTGCAGCTTGCTAAGACCAGCACGATAACCTAATGAACATCTTAGCCTGGCAGATCATCTCTCTGCTGGTGGGGAGAGGTATGGGAGGTTTTGTTAGCTTCCCTGTCTACCCCATCGTGTTTCCAACAGGTAGATGCTACTTTTAGTTGGAAGAAGTTTTCATATGTCTGTGTTCTTACCAGTTTATTGGGGCCTGCCAAAAGCAGGTGGGAGTTCCTTAACCAATGCTGGGCCACCTGGCTTGTTGGCTATCCTGGCATGGCAGAGGAATGGTGGAGCTTGGGGCAGCAGCTGCTGTGGTGTTTCAGTGGGCCTCTATCTGCCTTGTATAAAGCACCTGTAGCAGTGTGACTGTGAGAGTTGGGGTGCCCAAGGCTCCTGGGGCATTGCTCGTGCCTGTCAGCATGCAGTGCCCTGCCAGCCTTTATAGTCATGCAGTCACTGGACTGAGAAGTCCTTCTGCTTGTTACTACCGCTAGCTGCCTTGCAGGAGCCACCCATATGATATTCCTGGTGGATCCTCCCTCTCCTAGGACAGTTGAAGGCATCAGGAATGCAATAGATCCCTGCAATATTTCAAAGCATGGGATAGTAAAGAGAGAGTTGGTTATTAACTTCCCCTCCAGTTTGATAAAAAGAGAGGAGTGCATCCAATTGGAAGGTCTGCTGCAGAACAGCATCCTGTTTGGGGCAGGCAGTGGATTGGTGGCATGCTTGGCTGTTTTGGGATGATGCTGCAGGGCAGTGGCACACTTGGCTGATTGCCTCTTTTAGGACATGAAATATCTTGTGTACACTGAAGTGGCTCCCTGGCTGGGGGCACCTGGGAGTCATCAACAAATGTGTGTTTAAAACAGAAGACTAACACCTACTACACTAATATATATATATATATTTATATTTATATATATATATGTTTGTCATGTAACCAACAGCTAAATGTCTAGTAGTTTCTAATCTTGCCTCAGGACAAATAATGGCACTGGAGCCCTACCTGCAGACTTTCTTCGCTCCCTTTCAGCTGTCTGCATTTGAACTTGTTCTTCTTGCATTACTTCTAGAATAAACACCTTCCCCTGCTTAAAAAAGAATGCTACCTGTGTGGATGTGGGCAGCTTTGATTAAAGGATATGGTGGTGTTATATCACAGTATAAGCCAGTTGGCAGGTAAGGGTTGCTCAGAAGTCTGCACTCACCACCTCCATCTTATGAGGCCGCGTGCATTATTAGCTTCCCAATAAAGAGCCAAAGTCAGTCTCTGTTGAGCCAAGTATTCACTGTGCTGCCTGCCAGATTGTGTCCCTGATATCAATTCACTTTGGTCTAAACATAAGTTTACTGCACTCCATCTTGCTGTCTGCTCATATTTCTATTAGAAATGAGATGCCAGGCACCTTCTGTTTGTTTCTTAAAAGGTTTTTGTAGCCTAGGTGATGAGTCCTGCCATCCCTACCTGCCAAAGAAAGCTTTTTGTAAAATCCAGCTTTGGGGATCAGTGGTAACACAAACATTGGATTGAATCTGTGAAAAAGATCTTTGTAGGCATGTTGGATGAGGGTTGGGAATGGCTCATGCTTGATACTGTGGTTTCTTGGGCTTGGAAGGGGCCTTTTTTGTTGTTTTGGCTGCCTCCTGTCTCTGTGTGTGCTAACAGGCACAAATACAGACAAATGTGGCTCCAGACTGCCCCAGCCTTGGAGGGGCAAGGGTTGAAAGGGGTGTGTGCAGGAAGATGCATGTGTTTCATGGGAGTGGAGTCTCTTTCTGTGATGATCATTGCCAGAGGGAGGATAGAGCTGCATGCCTTGCTTGTGGGGAAGAGGAGAAAAGTCAGAGAGAAAAGACTTTGATCATCCTTCCATAATGTATTTCTGCATGGGGTTTCTCTGCTTCATCACCCTCTCTGCCTGCTTGGGGTGGTGGGGCAGAGCTGCTCAGGGTGAAGCTGAGCTCTGAGACAGTGGTGATTATCTCGGCATTTTGCTTTGTCTGGTGCCTCTTGGCTCTTCTCTTCTTGGCCTGAATCCCCACTCTGTGGCACATCTGAGGCTGTTGGGGAAATGGTTCCTAGGTACCCCCGGCAGCAGCATGGTGACCCTCCACCAACGTGCCTGCTGCTTCTGGGTGCAGCTCAAAAGGAGAGGTGCCATCTCTGAAGTCCTGCGGGACCCTGCTGTGAGGCAGCACTTTTCCTCTCGCATCTCATCAGCAGTGGCTTCACCTTATGCAGTGAAGGGCAGGGCTTGTGAACCCTGCCACAGGCAGTGGGGTTCTGTCTCCAGAATGCTCTCCTGGTCCCCAGAAACACTCTGGTGATTTTGTGAATCTGAGTGGACTGCAATGTTCTGATCCCTCTGGTGTGTAATTATTGTTGGTGCTAATAAACAAATGTTTTATAATTTGATGATGCATTGGTGATACCGTTGGTGGCAAAGGAGGGAAGGGGTGAGGAACACAGTGAAGGTTTATAGGGCCAAGCTTGCCTGTGCTGCGCTGTGGGTTTGCAGTGCCTGCAGGCAGTGGTTTAGGAGTATGCCCTGAACTGGGGATGAAGAATGCCTTGAGCTGAAGAAGGTTTCATCAGGATAAACTTTTATCGAGTATTCCTAGCAGCATTCTTGTAACCAGGTTAATCAATTGAGTAATCCTAGTGTATATAAATGATCACTCTCAGTGTCTCACTGTGTTATAGAGGTCTGTATATTGGTCTTTTTGAAAACTGAGTAAAGCTTCATTTAATGAGGCAGTAATTCAGATCTTTAATTATACACAAGTGAAAAATCTGACAAATACAGGTCCAGACTTTTGCCTTTGTTACAACTGGGGTAAATCCTGTGGAAAGTCTGTTTAAACAGTTAAGCTTCCTTGGGATTTAGGCTAATGGAACTGAGATCAGGTCTCACATCTGGTTGCTTTTTCCCTCTTACATCTGTCCACTTGGTAAGACTGTCTGCTCTAAAGAGTCTGTCTGGGCAGCATTGGGTAATTCTGCAAAGCAGTTGGATGTACCATGGGCAGAACCAGAGGAGATTTCTGTGGAAACCATGGGTAATGCTCAGTGCTGATGATATTAGGAATATGCTAGCAGCTGTAGTTTGGATGTACCTTATTGCAGAGGTCAGGTATACAGCAGTGAAGCAATGCTGCACTGACTGTGAATGGCTCCACTGTGATACTGGGGGAAGGAATGCATTCAAACCTAGGCCTGTCCTAGGTGAACACAACTTCCACTGAAGTCAAGTGAGCTCTGTTATGTGAGCTCCGAAAGCTTTTCTACAGAAAATTGCACATTACTGTACAAATTTAAAAAAAGCCCTTCACTGATGGCAATTCCTAGTAAAAGTGACAGTGAGCTCATCTGGCACCTGCACCTCACAGGGTGCAGGCAAGGTGAGAGAAGCCAGCACGAGTGGACTCTGGAAGTTCCCAAAGTGGAGGTGCCTGCCAAAGCTAAGGTCTCCCTGAGTGCAGTGGGGATGTCTGTGTGCATGGATGCCTTGTTAGTAGTAGGGCTAATGTTTCTGTCGCTGGTGGAAGAAGAGCTCTGTAGGGTTCTTGTACGGCACATCTCATCGTAAGTGGAGCTCAGCTGTGGATGCAAGAAATCATTTACCTTGAAGTTTTATCTTTCTTTCCAGTGGCCATAAGAGGCTTTGATATGTGTGTGATGAATCCCACCTAGACCTGCCCTTATGAGTCTAAGCAATTTGTATTTTCTCTAAAAATAGCTTTCTCAAAGTGATATGGTCAGTTTAGCTTTGATGTTGTGAGGGAATTTTTCAGGAGCTGGACCACGAATTTTAGGTTCATCTAGATTTTAGATGTTTGTGAAGCAGAACTTTAAACAGAGTCAGTGGTGAGGGTTAGGTCTCTTAGGATGTCTCCAAATACAGATTGTGTCTACCTAAATTAGAATAGGCATGAAATTAGAGGTATATGTTACCATCACTTAGAACACTTAGAAATATATTAAATCCTAATGCTTTGGATGAATAACTTTGCAGAGAGATTCAATAATTGAAAAAAATTAAAGTTAAATAGTGGTTGCATCAGTAAATTTCCAGATTCAACTTTTTGGATCAGTTTGATATGTTTTCCAGTAGATTATACTTTGTCATATGTAGTGATTGTCTTTTATATTGATTTAATTCATCTGTTGTGCATGAAGAATGGAGCTTTTAATAAATGTGCAATTAATTGTAAGAATTTTGCTATACAAATAATAACAAACTTCTCTTTTGTCTCCAAATACTGTTCCTATGTATGACAGACAACATTCTCTCCATCATAATGCCCTAATTTCTTTTTTCTTAGCAGTAGAATTTAGTGAGGAGAGCATGGAAGATGCAAAGAACCTTCTTCAGGCAATCTTGTCATTTATTAGAGATGCAAATGCTTATATTAAAGGACAGCTAGTGTGTGACCCTGTTAGAGAAGACATATTGTGGGAAAGGTAAGTGCACCTCTTGTATCTTAAAGGATTGTGATAATGTGAGCAGTAGTTCACTGACAGACTCTGAGGTTCTGTTTAAGAAGCAGGACAAGAAGGACTAAGCAGCCATCCTCCCTTCCAGCCCAAAAACCAAGGGCAGGTTGTTTAAAAATTCTCTTTCTAGCCAGCTGCTTTTGCTCATAGTCTGCTACACTCAGTTCATTGTGATATTAAGATCTGTGTTACTTATCTAGTGTGCCTGTCCTAACGCCAGGCATCTTTGCACCTCATGAGTGATGTGGGAGGCAAAGCTGTGGCAGGTGTGAGGCTCCCCAGTTCGTAGGCAGTAGTGTAGTAGTGACTGTAGTAGGCAGTAGTAGTGGGCAGTAGTGACTGGAGAAGAAAGAGGATGACTGAAGAGTGACACACCTTGGGCACGTGAATTTGTGATCAGGCCAGCTGCACTGTGGTGTGCAGCAAAGGAGAGAAGGGGCTACTGAGAGATTGGCTATGGGCAGGGATGTCACAGGGAATGAAGCAGTTACAATTGTTGTGACCCTGACAATGGTGAGGAGAATCCTTTGGAGTCCATTATGAAAACCAGATTATCTTCCGGATTGAGATGTGCTGTGTGTTGGATGCAAAGCTGAGAGCAGGAGCACAGTACTGTGGAGTTGGGGTAGAAGGAGTGTTGAGTGCCCTGAAGCAAGGTTAGTGCAGGCAGGGCTGTAGAATTAGAGGGGAGACAGTCTGTGCTGCAGATGTGAGAGGCAGCTTCCTTATGGCTCAGGCACCTCACTGTTGGGGAAGCTTGTGGCTGCACTGACTGAGGGTTGCAAGGGGCACTGGAGCATGTCACAGGAAAGTGGAGTTGCATTAACTAGCTGTGGTGTTTAGCAAAAGCAAACCATTCAGCAGGAGACTGCAGGAGATCTGTTGGTGCAAGATAAAGCTGAGAGGCATGAGGAAGTTGAAATGGATAATCAGTAGGGGATGTGTGGGAGGACACAACTTGTGTATTCCTAGGTGTAAAAACAACCAAAATGAAACAAAACTCTTAATTTGCAAAGTGTTAGATACTCAGTGGAGAGGGGGAAGCTTGCAGGGAGAAGTGTTGGGAGGAATGAATTAGAACAGCAGCTATCTAGTATCTGAGGAGAGGTAGGCATTCCAGGCAAAAAAAAATCAGAAACAGGCAAAATAAGGCTCAGGAGAGCCCCAGAGATGCTAGGATAGCTTGTGGTTCCCCAGCTAGCCCTGCTCCTTGCACTTTCTTGGGAAATGGCATCCTTGGGCCGGCACTGTCAAGCTCTGGTTTGCCTGGCTGTGTATGTATGGGAGCATGCTGCCAGCAGCTGTTTGTAGCTCCCCATTTGTCCCTGCTGCTCTCCTCATCTCCCTCTGCAAGTGGCTGCAGCTGGTGGCACTGGTTCTGTGGTGATCAGTGCCGGTTGCCCACTGGCATTTGGCACTATTACACACATGATCCCACTGCACCTTTCCATCTGGGGGCCATGGTGAGTGGAATCCCTTGAGATTGGGATTGGGCTCTCCTGGGAAATGAAGAGGCAGTGCTTAGTTCTGAGTCGGATCCTGACAACAGGATTCTTGGCCAACCCCAGGACAGCTTTCTTGCCAGGCACTGGAGTGCTGCCTGTGATGTGCCTTTGGAAGAGAAGCATGCTGTTAGCATGATTAATGGGCTGCTGGAAAAAAAACCCCACCAGAACTCAGTAAGATCTTTGATGTGCATAATATCAGCCTCATTTTCCATCTGTTTTTGAATGATTTAAGGCAAACTTTGCTCTGTTGTTGTTGGCCCCTCTGATTAACCACGTATATTTATTGAAAGGATGTAACACTTAGGATTTTGACATCCATGGAATTTTTCCCTTCACAGCAGAAAGATGTATTCTCCCTGATGCCCATCACAGGACAGCTGGGAAGGAAATGGCAGTGTCCTTTCGATGACACCCTCTGGCTGAATGGCTGATGAATTCAGAGCACTGCTGGCATCTTGTTTGTCTTATCTTAAATGTTACCTTTTCTTCTTGAAGGCTAGCCAACACAAAAGTAACCGTGAAGGCTGCGTTTGCAGATGACTTTGACACCTCCAGGGCTGTTGCAGCAATTATGGACCTCATTCACCATGGCAACAGACAGCTTAAGGCTGTTACTAAGGTAACCCATTAGGATACAGAGATCAGAAAATGACAGCTGTCCACTGTCCTACTGCTTAATGCAGACGGATTAGTTTATTGTTCACATAAGAGACCAGCAGAAACAAAGCTCCATAAATTGTTGAACTTAATGGAGCCCATTTGTCCTGACCCTATCACAGGAATTGTGCATGGCTATTGTTTTGTGCTTTGTTGTGTTCAGAGGATATTCCTTTCTTGCTGCCCTATATTATTTATACCTAAGGCTTTTGAAAGGCCTGAAGCCGTTGTGACATGCTGCTAATTTTAGTGCTGGTTTTGTGTTCTTACCCTGCTTCTTTGCTTCATACCCATGCACAGAAATTAAGCTAAACTGTGAAATGGTGGGGGGTGGTTGCTGCAGGAGCTTTGGCTGGCAGCCCCAGGTGCACTGGACAGTCTTGGTGGTGAGTTCAGCGTTGGGGACTGAGTGGCTTCTGCTGTTGGCAGACTGTAACTGGCATCAGAATTCCTGCATGACTGTGTGGCTTTTGGCAAATTAAGACCCTGTTAAGATCTCTCATGCTGACACAAAGAAAGCATCTGGTAAGGACAAGACTTGAGCAGTAAACACTGTCTGAAACACTTCTGGGTTCTCCATTTACCAACAGTTCCCTTTGTCACTCAAGGTGAGCACCTCAGCCTTGTTGCTGTGCTCCTTGAGTACTGGTGTCATCATGTTCACCATGTTTGTGCAGTTAAAGAAATGTTGTGTACATGGTAATAACCAGTTTTTAGAGGGAATTAGCCTGTTGGTTTAGAAATCCTGCCTCCCTCTGGTCGTGTTTTGTCGTTGGCTTTAAATTCTGTCTTTAACCTTGTCTTTACAAATTGACACTCTGAGGAGTCCCTGACCTGAAATACTTTACAGCAGGGATCTGTAATGGCCTTGCCACTCCTAGATACAGCTACCCCCATTTTGTCAGTCACTGCTTGTTCCCCCTGAATTCCTCTGTTTTGTTGTGAATGGGATGGGATATTTGTAGGGCAGCTGACCGAGATTTCTGATTGAGGTGGTGCTTTTCTGGGTACAGCCCAGCTGTCTGGAGTGTGCCCTCTTTATTGTGAGTGTAGTTTTTCTCCTTAAAAACTGTGAGTAAGTCCACATAACTACTTATTCCTCTCTTTAGCCTTCCTGCTAAGCATTTCTTACCTTAGATGGCACACTCCTGTTCCTTTCTCCCAGTGGCCTGCTCCAGCTCCTCCCAGTTCTGAAGATGTCAGATAAGATCCAGTACCAGCTGCTGATTTGCTTGTGCATCTCATCACTTTTATTTTTAGGCAAGGGTTAGTCCCTTAAATTACTCCTCAGTCTGTCATTTAATTCTTATTTTATTGCTGCTGATTGCTGGTGCTGCCAGGGCATGACAAAATGCCATATGCTATCTCAAAGTGGTCTCCACATAGATCAAATCAATAAGATACTGAAAGAATATATTTTTTTAATCTTTCATATTATAGGTGCTCATGAATGTGGGATTTTGTTCTTTTTATTTTGTTTCCATACACAAAGCCCTTTCATGCCCAGAAGTGCTATTTTTAGTTCTAATTTACTGCACACGTGTAATGTGTGTCAGCTCTTCTCCTCGCTGTTCAGGCTGGTGATAAGCTCTTCCCTTCCCTCGTGTTCTTAAATCCCTTCTCTTTGTGCTGTGAGGTGCTTTTATATCTGTGTAAGATTGCCTGTCTGGGCAGGTGTTCCTGGTGGAGGTAGATCTTTATAATTAGTAATAGTTTTCCCTTGTGGACTAGGCTACAGAGAGATGCTGGGTTCTGTAATAATGTATTGACTGGACAATCTCTTTTGAGTGTTTTCTAAACAGGATGCTGGATCTCCTAGAAGCTCTGTTGTGTATGGAAGCATTATTTCCTATATAGAAGGCTTTTTCAATGCCCTTGGGATGTCCTTTGAAGAAAGACAGGTAATGAAATATCTCTTCTATGTGTTAGAGGATATGGTAGCAGCCCCAGTGTTGTTTCATAGAGTGCTTTCTGAAAGCATCAGATGTAACAGAGTTATTTATGGTTTTAGTAAACCTTTCTGCACTGCTTGCAGTTTCTCTTGTGATGCTTTAGGAGACTGTATGAGCAGGTGGAACAAAGTGTGGGCTTTTTAGTTCTTGGAGGTACTCCCATGTGACTTCTGCACCAGTTTTGCTCTGGAAATGAAAGACTGAAGAATGAAACAAGAAAAATATAGCATTGGAGGCCTTTAAATTGTCCTGTTATGTGTCTGGCTTTCCCCAGCTTTTCCTCTTCTTCCTGATGGTTGCTTCCAGGCTGGCTTTGATAGCTGTGCAAATATTTGCAGTTTTGAGGGGTCCCACTCCTCTGCAGAAAGCCAGGGAAAGGGGCTGCTCTGCCTTGAGCCATGAGGGGATATGGGGAGGACAGGACAATGAGCTGGAGATGGGGCCCTTACATAAATAGTTCTTGGAAAGATAGGAATGGGGAGAGAAAACAAAGGAGAGAAAAGCTCCTTTCCAAAGCAAAGTACTGAAGAGGAAAGAGAGTTATCAATATGGAGGTGATATCCCAGTGTATGGGAGGGGGGAGCGTTTCAAATTATACAAGCTGTTGGAGGATAGCAGGTTCTTCTTTGCTCCTCTTCCACTCAAATAAGGAGCTGAACACAAAGTAGTGGAAAACTTTCTGTAGAGAAACTATTCTTCAAAACAGAGCAGTTATTTTGAGGAGGGGGAGAAGAGAATAAGAAAATGTAAATAACATTATTCATCCCTTGAATAGCAGGCTGTATAGTGGTAAATGCTTTTATTTAGTTTGCCTCCATGGATTTTCTCACAAAATTTCTTTCAAAACAGTGGCTGGATGTGATTTGGCTGTGTGTTACTCCTCACAGCCTGTGTTAATTTTTAGTGGCATACTAAACACATTACATTTTTGTTAGCTGGATGGCAAAGTCACTTCTCCAGATTCTGGGCTGTCTGGATGCAGGCATCTGCTGCACCTATTTTTTTTTTTTCTAAAACAAGTATCTGAATGCTTTTTTTTTGGTGTAGGCTGTGCTACAACAAAGTGGCAGGAGGATCAGCAGAAGATGCTGGTCTGAGATAAGCAGGAAGAAAGGAACTTGTTCCTCTCTGTTCCTCTGCTCTTTCAGCTTCCAATAAATGAATGTGTCAAAATCTTCATCAGAAAAGTCCATGGGCTACCACAATTTTGTAAATAAAATGGGGTAGAGATGGTTCCCTGACTCTGGGACCAGCCACAACAGCTCAGCACCCAGCCTTTCTTGCCCCTTAGCCAGGTAGGCTCAGGCATGCAGCTTGTGCATGCAGCATTGCCAGGAGCAGTCCCTGACCACAGTGGGCCTTGGCATGTGTGCTGTGTGGGAGAGGACTGCCTGGCCTGGACACTGCACTGCAAAGGGTACAGGGCAGCAGTGTTTACAGGGCCCCCTTGTTTGGATGTTTGCATGTAGCCTGTGGGTCTGTCTTGCACCTGGGCTGGGATTCATCTCAGCCGCCAGCCTAATGTAGCTGCCTGTGCTTCTGAAGTCATCAGTGGGAATGCTAAGGAATGGCTCATCTCAGTCTAGTGGCTGTATACAGTAAGAGCGCCTGTCTGTCTCTCTGCACTGGCAAGAGAAGATCTTATCCACAGGGATGTAAGATGAATCCATCTGGAAAGGTGATGAGTGAAAACCATCATGCCTGTTTTAGAGCTGGAAAGCTTTTGCTCTCCCAAAGAGTGCAGAGTGTATTGCAGGTGCAGCTGGGGCTAATCTTTGGAAAGCAAGGGCCTGAAGTTTGATATCAGCCCTGAGAGGCCACGCACTGTTTTATGTGGCAGTCAGACTGGTTCATCTCCTAAAGCTGTTCCTCTTTTTGAAGGCTTTCACTCCAGTAGGTGCTTGGTTTGAACTCTCACAAAGGTGTTTGTAGAGGCATGTTTCTTGCTCCCATCATCATGCCTTTCCCTTCTGTATTTAAGTATTTATCCTGCCAAAGGTTACTATGGAGCATTCCTGGCACTTAGATTTATTACCTTTTCCAATCTCATAAACTTTTTCTTTGGTATCATTACATGTTTTGAAAGCTTGGGGAATTCACTGCATTTCACACTCTTACCTTCAATAGCTTCCGCCTCACCTCACCTCCTCCTGCTCTTCTTTGTCAGTGACCTCTGAAACTCTGCTCCCTTTTTTGTTTCCATGCTGCTGTTTGGTGACTAAACCCAGTCCCCTCAGGCTTTAATTACTCAGCTGCTCTTCTGCTCCCAGATGATGTTGCTGCCAGGAGCTTTGTCCATGGCCTTTGTGTGCTTTGCGCTCCCGCTCGTGTCTCAGTGATAAAACACTGCAGCGGTGTTCTCGTGTTTGTTGGAGGTTTGTGCTTTTCCTCCCCCTTGGGAGTTTGTCTCTAATGAGAAACAGAGATGGTCTCTCTGCCAAGAGCAAGACCAGGAGCCTGGCTGTGGCAGTGCTGAGGAGTGGTCTTCCTCTTCAGCTGACTCCCAAGCTCCTGTCCTGGCAGCTGTTGGAGCAGGACTCTGTAGGAGGAGTGAGTCTGCTCCCTTCCTGAGACATTGACCAGTGAGACTCCTGCCAAGCCAGAGGAGGCTGAGGGAGCTTGGAAGTGGCTCAGGGGAGGAGGGGGGTTGGCTGCAGCCAGGAAACACCCATGCCCTGTGTGCGGTAGCTGCTGCTTCTGTCATGGTTTTTTGAGTGGCTGAAACTTTGGGTAAGGTGGATCAGATGAAAGTTCTGTGAATTTGGGAAGGGTTTCTGTAGATGAAAGGATAGGATGGGCTAGAGACTTAAAGCCAAAACACTTACTTTTCCTGGTTTGTTTCCTGAAGGAGGTCTGGAACTCAAAGACAGAGTAAGGGGCTGGTGTATTCTCCATCTTTGGAATTTTACAGCCTATTTTACAGGAGCTGTCTGAGCTGGTAGCTAGGCTTCCCTTGCTGTGTTGGATTCCTGTTGGCAGGCCTTTCTTACATTAACTCGTCTGATCCCTTTTTAAGTTATGCACGCTTCTGGCATCCTCAAGGTTTCCTGTGGCGATGAGTTCCCCACTTGGGTTATGCAGTGTGTTGTGTTCATGTGAGAGCACTCTGCTCCAAGGTAAATGCTTTCTTGTGCAGGAATATGCTCAATTACTTCCAAGTATGACTCCACCATAACTTTTTGTCCAGCATTAGTGAGATGGTGATTTTAATCCTACCAATATATGGAAGATGCACAACCAAGAGAGGTGATAAGGCCTCACATTGCTATGGAGATGGGGTTGTTTTTTTTAATATCATACTCAGATATCTGTTTGTAAAGCAAAACATCTGTTTGATGTTTAGATGATCAAACATCTGTTTCATTCCTAGGTGGCTGTGGGAGGAGACAAGTCTGCAGTGCTCTGCAATGTCATCGAAGAGCTGGTGAGGTTCCGCATGAAGGTCCGGCATTACGCGCTGGCTCTGCCGGAAGCAGCAGACACTGTGCCAGGGGAGGCTGCGACAGGAGCCCAGGAACCCAGACAGGAGCAGAAGGAAAAGAGGAAGCAGCTAATGCGTGAGAGAAAGCCCCTCTTGGAGGCTTGTGACAGTCTGCGTGGAGACCTTGCTGCCTTTGGAATCCACATAAAGGTAAAAGACAGTAACCCTCTTTGTGAGACTCTCAGTCACTTTTTAAGACAAGTCATGTTTTTGTCCTTCATTCCCCTTCAGCAGCTTGTGGCGCTGTGCCCTGCTCCCCCTCAGCCTTGTGTCTCCATGCAAGCCACTGAAAATCTCATAATATTCAGAAATCCCTAAGTTGCCCAAGTTCAATCCAGAAGGAACGGCATGAGTAATGTGTGCAGTCTTAAAAAAGATTGCAAAGGAACTGGAAAGTAAACTGAGACAACTTGTGAAAATAATGCCTTCCTTCTACCTACCCCACACTCCCACCAAAAATAAGTCTTCATGAGAAAGCCTCTTCCATCATCAGCAGCTTCATTCCCAGTTGTTCCTGAGCCACAGCGCCTTTGCCCGTTTCCTGTACCGCTCTTCTCTCCTCATCCTGCTTTATACTTCTAGCCTGCATGTAGTGCCAGTGTTCTTTTCCATTATCTCAATAGCTTCTCTGGCTCGAGGGAAGACTCTCTATGGCATTATTGCTTTCTCCTGGTTCCAAGGACCTGCATTACTTCTTTCAAGTGCTGCTTCTTATAGTTCCTCTTGGTCATTGCCCTTCCTGCCTCTGCAAGGTGAGGGTCAGCGTTGCTCCTTGAGTGCAGAATAATCCTCCACATTCTCCCCTTCCATCCAGTTTATACTGTTCATTTTTCCTTTGCTTGGGGACTGATCCTGGCAAGTCTGGTTCCATCATTTTACCAGTGGGAGGTTGGAAAGCACAATGACATCAGGGAGTGACAGCACCCATCCGCTCCAGCTGCTGAGCATGAGGGCTGTCACTGTTCAGGGCTCCTGTTAGAGCAGAGGGTGGTGGTGGTGAGCTGCAGCTGTGAAAGGAAAGGGAAGCTGGAACATCTGCTTCCTTTAACTTGTTTGGAAATCCCCACCACACTCACCAGTAAAGCAAGTTTGCAAATCCAAACAACTGTGCTGAGACTAAGTCTTGGAGAAGCAGCCTGCCTTTTCAGCTCTTGGAAAAAGGCTACAGCCTCACTTCCATCCTTTCACAGATATGTTTTTCACAGTTTTTTTTTAAAGGGATTTACATTTGAAAACCCCACAAATTAGTCTGAGCCAGGATTCAAACCATTCTATTTATTTTAAAAAATTTTAATAACCTGAAGCTCAGCATAATATATCCCAAAATAGATTGCTCCAGAAGACAAAGCACATATGCACTTAAAAGCACACACAGAGCAAGCATCTGAAGCTGAACTCATTTTTTTTGCTGAGACTGTAGAAGTATCCAAAGGTATGTTGTCAAGTTAGCTCACACTTTGCTTTTGCAGATCCTAAGAGTTCTGCAAACTGAGTAATGCAGCTCTGCAAATCCACACACAGGCTCACCAAAGCACTTGTACAACAAGACACAGCCTACACAAAGCAGGGCTCTCCCCAGCTTCTTGCTCATCATGAGTCTGCCTGGCTGGGTCAGCTAATGCCAAAAATGCCCCAGTAAAACAGCACCTAAGAGGGGTCCTGCTTGCCTAGTAAGTGCTTGAGGAAGTCACGTGAATTTCTCATTTCTGCCCAGCCTCTCATTTCCACAAACTGTTTGAGCCTCATACTCTGCATGCATTAATGCCCTGCCACGTGAGGCTCAGGCAAGCCAGCAACTTCTGAAGCCCACATGCAGGAGGAAAAACAGTGGAACAGATGAAGCAGACAAGCCTCAGCTCCACCCAGTGCAGACTAGGAACCCCCCTGGTTTGAGGCAGGGCAGGGAGGGGGTGGTGGCTCAAATAGAAACTTTATATTTTTAAAAATCAGCTTTGTAGAAAGGGTAATTTCTCCTTCATGTTCTAGCTTGTGATTTCCCTTCTCTGTTTTCTTCTGTGGGGTTGCTCATTGCAAAGGATGTTGGCTGAAGTTACATAACTTGGAAAAGCCTGATTAAAAAAACTCCATGTTGTCTTTCCTTGTCATTGTAGCATGCTTGGAAGCTGTGCTACTAAGTGAAATGTAGTAATTGGATATTTAGGCATGAAGTTTTCATTTTCATGTAAAAAAAGATTCAACAATTCCAGCTGCTCTCATGAGTCAGCGCTCATAGAACCTTGTCGTGTATCAATGTTCAGATTAACTTTTATTTTCAACCATTGCAATCAAACAGCTGGTTCTAAATAGAATGTTCAATTTAGCTGTAATATTGCCTTTCAAAAATATGACTGTATTGCATTAGATAATAAAATCAACAGGTTTCTGTCCTGAGTTCAGATCAAACATGTTCAATATATTCCTATGTATTGAGTGTGTTTTTTCAGGGATATGAGCCATTGAGACTTGAAAATACGATTGCATGAGTTGAGTGTAGCTACTCATGTGAGAGGCTGCACCCCACTGCAGCATCCCACACTGAACAGGTGACATTTCTACTGTGTATTTCTTCCCTCTGAGCTAGGGAAAAATGTCTAGTTTTGTTTACAACTCTGAGCATTATTAGTAGCAATGTCATTGCTGTGAGATTGTATTGCCACCTCTTTTGCCCAACTGGATGAATAGCTTTGCTGAGTGAATCTTGGTTAAAAACCTGTGATCCAGTCTGGCAGGACTGACTTGCTTACTTTCTTTTACAGGACAGAGCTGCTGTTTCAACCTGGGAAATTGTAGAAGGAGGACAGACAGAGAAGCAGACTGAGAAAAAAAGCTGATCCTTCATTCTTGGACTTGTTTTTTTATTTCAGCTACTTTGGCAACTATTGTAAATACTAATTCTTTCAAAATAAAATGTGTTGAACAGAATGGCTAAAAACGATAGCATGTAATTTGAGCAAAACTGTTGGCACCAGTACTTGGTAAAGAAATACAGGCCTTGCAGCACAGGTGGTGGAAGCATCCAGAATACAAGGCAGCACAGGAGCAGCTGCACTGCCTTAATACAGACATGATCATGTTCTGCTGCAGGAACTGCCCCAGCCCAAATGCTCTGTCATCTGCCCTCACCCTGTGGTGTTGACTTGACACAGAATTTAAACATAGTGAAGGCAGAGGCAAGAACTTAGGCCTGTCTTTAAGGTGAAAACACTTTTATGCTTGTTGGCTTGACAATTCTGTTCCTCTCAGGGATGGGGGATACTTTTAACCTTCAAGTATTTCCTTATTGCAGTGGTGCTGCTTTGATCCTGTGAAATGTTTACCTGTAATATGATGTATATACAATACAGGTATCCAGTTACCTGTAAGGCTTGGCAGCTTCTGTTTGTTTTTACACAGAATACAAGGAGATATCTCTAGCACTGGGAGTACAGCACAGTCAGGATCTCTCCAGAATTTGGAAGATAAAATTAGGATATATATGTATTACTATATATATTAGTATAAAGTATGTTTAGTTTTTACTGTTCAGTTACCTTTTTGCTGGCCCTGGCTGCTGTGGGCAGCGGTGCAGAAGCCTCTCTTATGCTTGAGGTGACCTGTGTTTACAGGGGGCTGGTACTTACCGGGTACCTGCACTTTCTTTAAATCAATTTATGAAAACATAAGAACCAAGAAGATGGGTTCAACTACAAGGCACTTCTGTGCTTTCAAAGTATCTGTTGAAAAGGCTGAAGGCTTTCATTTATACTGTTGAGAATAGAATGTGTAGCTATTTTTCTGCTTCCTTTCTCCATTATCTGTGTTTCCAGAGAAGGGTGGGGTGTCTCTTCATTCACCACTGGGGCACAGGTGCTTATTTGACAGAGCTGGTATTGTACATTTGCTTGTGGCAGTGTTGTTCTAGCAAAACAGTGAATGGTGAGGAGCAGCTCAGCTGCTGTGTGAAATGGGATTGGCACACACCAAACAAAGTCCAGTCAATTTGCTATTATTTTTATTTCCTACCAAAAGAAACTGCTACAGTTCCAGAATGTTTAAAAATTGTAACAATTTGTATACATTAGTGAATAACAGTTACAACTTTTGTGTATCTTTAAAACCAACAGGTTGAAATCTGTACTGAGCTCTGTTAATTGATTGACTTTGCCTACATATCATTTAGATTATAACACCACTGATGGTCTAATCACAAGAAAAAAAAATCACTTATTTTAAAGGCAGTAGCTATTTTAAAATCAGTTTTAAGTTTCTGATTTCATTTAAAAGTAGTCAGGTTTCTCAAATACATTTAAGGGGGGGAAATAATAGCTTAAGTTTTCCCCAAAGATGCAGACAGTTTACAAAACTGCTTAAATTAAACACTAAAAGCTCATTTCTTAAGAGTAGTCTGTGAACCCTCATAGAGCAACACAAGCAAACACTTAAAAACCTATTTTAAAAACAGGTTACTGGTTTAATAAGAAAAATGCATCAGGGTGAGGTAGTAGTCACAGTGCATCCAGAAATACCAAGTCATATTCCCTCCGAAGGGAAATACTTGGAGTAGCCTTTGTGATTCTGGGTGCTTTCTGCAGGCAGCTATTGCAAGGAATGAGAACAGTCTGACTGGTCTGTGAGACACCACATTCCAGCTGAGAGCACCACAGGAGTGGCTGTGCTGAACAGGGAGCATCTCCTGCAATAACCGGATGCGTTACATGCTTGTTCCAGTGCTTTAATGAGCAGGAACAGATGCAGCTGGATTGGAGGTTCAAGGGCAGTACACACTGAAATTTACTTTGCATGAACTTGCCTCCCTCTCCACTCTGCATCAGTCCCTACAAGCTTGGACTAAATCTCCAAAAATTTAAGGAATGGTCCTGTGCAAAATCCCACAGAAGTTCTGCTTTACACCTAATGCTTGCCTGCTCTGTCTGCAGCAGATCAGTGTGGCTGACAGTGTCAGTCTGTCCTGCAAGAATCAAGTAAAGCCTCTATGCTTTTTGCTCTAAAAACTCCTGCTTTCTGCAGTACTAAGTACTGCACCTGAAACTCAAACACCAACCACCCTATTTCTGTCCTGCCTTTGGCTTGCAGCATACGCTGCCTGCACTCTGCTCTGAAGGTACAGGTACAAGCTGTGGGCTGCCTTTTATTCCTTCAACTTGTATTCCTGCTGGCTCATGGCTGTCCACCTGCAGATCCGTGTGCTGGGCTGCTCTGAGCTCTAACCCAGCAGACAGCTGGAGTCTTAAAAGCACTTCACTCTTCCATGATCACTGAGAGCTGAACCAGTTCTGCTGGCTATCACTGAGTTTCTTGCCCCACCTAGTACCTCTCCAAATGACAATTTCACAAGTTCATTGTATTGAGTCAAGACCAGATATAGAAACAGAAATTAATTTCTTTTTAAGGTAAGCCTAATTATTGTTTAATGAATTTTACTGTTAAGATACCTATAGCATTATCTTCATTCTGCCATCTTCATTCTTACCTTTAAAAAAAAACAAACAAGACATTACAGGAAGGGATGCCTTGTCCAAATGAATTCTGCCTCTGGGACCAGGAATGGGAAAAGGCAACTAATTACATTCAAAATCTACAGCAACTCTCATGCATTCCCTTTCCAAAGAGGCTTACTTTTTGCTTCTTACTACACTAGCTGGCAAAAAAATGAAGTGCAATAGCTAATTCTAGACAGAGGGTCTAAGAATCACAAGTGACAACCTTGGTGAATTCCTAGAAATTCAATTGAGCTGGTGGAAGAATTTTATCTAAATATCAAGTGCATGTTTTTTTGCTGTTCACACTTTAGTTATTGCTCAATAACTATCAAAAAGAACAGAGGAATACTTTCAGTTTAGTTTTATTATATTATAACAGATCTGCAACTACAGCTTATTTCAGCCAAAACATTTTTGTATTCCAAACTCTTAAAAAATATCTACATTAATCATATTTTTCTATTCTTAAAAATAAAAAATATCTACCTAACATAACAATGCTGCTACAGCACTTGAAAGGGTGCATTATGTAAATTCTACGGTACATGTAATTACTCTTGCAGTCATTGTTCTTCCTTTTCTTCTCTGCTGCTTTGGCTTCAGGTTTCAAAAAGTTTGTTAAAAGCTGTTCCAACTTCTGAAACCATGTCAGAGGCTGTCATTGAACGTCCAAATTTCTGAAAGGCTTGGTGGTTAGACTGCCTCGTGAGAGAGCAGGCTCCAAATGCAGCCACTAGAAAGGGATTTTGACTGAAAGGAAAACAACCAAAAAACCAATATTATGAAGAGAACCCAAACACTTCTGTGCAATTTATAGGGTGGTGGACATCATCTTTGTACTCGTAAATGTTAGCATTGCCAGGAAGGCTTCTTAAGCAAACGCAATCTCAGACTCTTGCACTGCAGAGCATCTTTGTCTGAATTTTTTTAATCAAATACTTCCCTACCCATGGCACAGCATGTGACTGAGTGAGAAACACCACCAGGACCAAAGCGTGCAAGAGGACAACAGCTTAAAAAATGGAGTAGGTGTTCCATGTCTAGTTTTACTGATGTGAAGTTTCTTGCTTTCCTTCAGAGAAAGACCAAAGGCTCACCTGACAGCCTTTCAACCCTGTTTCCTCTCCATTCTCTGGGTAACTCCATTTAGTTTTGTCTTGCAGGGTGGGGGAAAATCATGGGCATGCAGACAAGAGATGATTTTCAGCAGGGCCATAGAAGCTGCTTTGGGGCCTTTGCTAGATCAGCTTAAAAGGGGTGCAGTAACCTGTGAAGACCACAACACAAGCTAAGGCACACTGCTGTAATGCCTCCTACATGCTTATGAACTGCCCAAGAGAGTGCATCCAGACCCAGATCTGTAACGCTGAACCTCCCCCAGAGAAGCCAGCAGAGTCCAGAGCCACCTCCAGAGCACCTTTTCATAGGCTGGGCCATGGGAGTCACTTCTGCTGCCTTGAAATACACAAGTGCAGAACAATTGAGCAGCCAGTGCTGGGCTGCAGGTCTGGCTGATAAAAAACCTCACAGAGCTCAGCCTCAGCAGAGCATTGCTGCCTGGAACACACTAAGAACCTCCTGACTCCTCTGTCAAGGGAGAGTTTTGTGAAGGATCCCAATGTAAAACACAGGCAAAGCAGGACATGACTTTACAAGGGTTAATCCTTGATGCCCAAATGCTGCTCTGAAACAAGAGCTGTGTACAGGCTCCTGGGCTCAAGGCAGCTAAAGCACCATACTCCAAACACATCAGCATCATTTCTACTCTAAGTGAGGAATCCTGCCTACTGTACCCCTACTAGCACCCCTGAAAGCCAGTGCAATCTCAATGTTTGAAAACCTCTCTTTAAAAACACATTTTGAAATGCCAGAGCCAGGCACAAGCTGAAGGACTGGCTGGACTGCCTGCAGTGCAGTCTCCAAGCAGATGCCCTGACTCACTGAACCCAAAAAGCTCCTCCTTTCCTGCAACACATGAGGTAGGCAGGATTGGTACAGCAGGTGTCTGTGAAGGGTCACCTTAACACCACTGCAGGATGGTGCACCAATGCATTACTGATGCCAATTATACTTTTCCTTCATCTATAAAATAAAGGAGTTTCTGAGCAAGCTGTTTAGAAAAACTATAGGAGCTCAAGTCAGGAGAGCCTGGAAAACATGTGGTGTGTTTGCTAATCTCTCCAACAATTTAATACTGCTGTGCTGTACCCCATGCAAAAATGAAGTCACTCTTTTAACAGCTTAAAACATAATTCCTCCTTTAGTAGCAGCTGCAAATTCAGATACCCAGAATGACAAAGAAAACCAAGACTATGTATATTAGATTTCAGAACTTTAGAGCCCGGTTCAACTCATTCTCCTTGTGCAGTGCCCTTGTGGTAACAAGCACAGCCTGGATAACTCCCATGGACATCTGACACTGCACTTGCATGCAGCATCCCAAAGACTACAGAAGGTCTCCATGCCTCAAGCTTCCATAGCTCATTACTTACTGAGAAGAGAGACTGTAACTCCCTGACTTACATTCCTTTCAACTTGATTATCAAGCTGATGCTTTCACAGAAAGGCTCCCTGACTATCTAAACCAGCTAGTTTGGCAGGAACTGACATAATTTAACTAAAAAGCCAAAAGCCATCTGCAAGGCTGCTTTATGTACAACCAAAGTGGATTGCCATTTGGCCTTAAAATAATTACTCTTTGAAACTGTATTTTATTTGCAAGTTTCAACACACCTGCCCCACTTAGCCACAATGCAGGAGAATTCACCAAAACAGAAAAAACAAAGCCCAACAACAAGTCTTTTGAATTATGGAGATGTTATTGCCTGTGACTACCACTTATTTATCCTTTCTACTTTATGCCTACATTCAATTGTTTTGAAAATACATACCTCATACATAAATGTCCTTGTGAACAGATCCAAAGGCTCTTCTGCTCCAGACTTAGGAGATGTTAGATTACTGAAGGGTTTGTCTTATTAAAATTATTACTGTTATGTAGACTGCTCTAGAACAGTCTACCTTATAGTTTTTAAATGGATACTTGCTTACCAAAATCTCCGATTTCATCTGGAAATTTTTATCACAGCAGGTTCATGACAGTTGCCTTAGGTGAACACAGACTGACAGCAATTAAGTTATTAATTAATATTCCTACCCATTTGTTTTTTCAGCTCCAGCAACAAATGCCCAGTGTGCCAAGACTCCAAGAGAACCAGAAAGGAGGTCCCCCTGTCCACCACATCTCCGGCTGCTTCCTTCGTGACTGCACACAAGTACTGTGAACAGACAAACCAAAACCAAAGTCATATGCTTTTATTTTATCCCTCTGTTTACAATGACAGCATTGCAGCTGCAAGGGCTACCCTCTGAGGCACACAGCAACTAACAGGTGAGAGACTTAACACAGGCAGCAGAATATGCTGAAATACACTACTCTTAAAAAAATGCATTAACATTTTAAAAATGCTTCTCATTACCCTTTAATCCTTTGCACGTAACATTGCACAATGTGCACGCTTTCTCCACTTCACTCAGCCTGCACAGGTGAGTTTGGTTATTCATGTGCCATCCTAGACCATCACTCCAAACTGGAGCAGGTCCTTCCACAAAGCCATTGCACAAACACAACTCTTCAGTGTCTCTGACCTTCAGAGTTGGCCAATGTAAACCAAGGTGTTTACAAAAAGTAAATGTAAAATAGAAGTAAAATCTCAAATGTTCTACCGTGTCCATCGTGAAAATATTTTATTGAAACAGCCTTTTCCTTAGGCTTTGTAAAAAGCACACACAAGACATTTATTTTTTTCTGCCAATCGACAGTGTCCTCACCATCCGTGTATGTTTCTGTCAGCAGTATCACTATGGATAGGCTGTGTCAGGATATCAAATGTTACATTTCTATTTTAAATATGCAAAGGACCTTGGTCAAACTGATCTTTGTGCAGCTTTAACTGTGAGGAACACGCAAATGTTTTCACTACATTTAACTCCTTTGTTCTCCACTCTCAACAAGCCCAAGCAGGAAGCCTGGAGGATATATAAGGCACATAAAAAGAAAACAGCATCAATTCTGCCTCTCCCAACTCTCTTGCGGGTATATACCTACCCTTAGGTTTTTTCTTGCTTGGCTCTGAAAAAAAAATCCCAAGAGAAATTTATTTTCTTCTCCTAGGAGGATGGAAGAGCTGGAAGAATCATGACTGGCCAAGTGTGAGCCTTAGCATCTCCAGTCAGCTACTGCAGGATTCAGGACTGTGCACACAATCACTTGTGTGCTGCTGAGCATGCCAAATACACAAGCAAAGGATAAAGCAAGACCAGGCATTGCTTGGACAACAACTCTTATCTCAAGCCTGGGCTGGGTTTCTCCAAAGAGTATAAACAGAGCAGCCCAAGTGTTTTACACGGAGTATTGCTCATGTTTTTAACATCGGAAAAATTTTTCTTTTTCAAATGAACAGAAAAATTTGCGGAGAACTGAACTTTCCTAACTAGCAAGTAGTAAAAAACTACATAATGCCAATAAACCCCTTCCAGTTTGTTATGTGCAACAGCAAAGAATTGCACTTCACTTTCATTTCCTACTGATCCTTCCAGCAGTAATTGTGGGGCTCGGAGGCCAGGCAGTTGTGCATGTTTGCTGCCACTGAGAGGGCAAAGATACATCAGTCATGAGCACAGCACACACTGCAGCCTTGCCAGCAGTTCATTTTCCCAATCACTCTTCTCTCTTTCCCCCTCCCCCTCTCAAATTAAGATTCTGGATGTGTTTCTCAGTGAGCAGTAGCTAATGTCAAATTTCACAAGTGTAATGCCCTTCTGAGTTAGCTATCTGAAGAAGGTATGCCCTTTTAGGTGGCATGATTTATTCTTATTTTTATTTTAAATACAGTGATTTGGAGAAATTACTTCCAATTCTACTACTTTGAAGATGCTATCTCACAGGATTTTCACTTTGAGGGCTTGAACTCCTGGCAGGAGGCAGGATGGAAATCCTCTGTTCAAAAGCTTTGAGGCCTTCTGACTGACAGCTGAGCACAAGCCCCTGCTTATTAGCTGTATGTCACCATCTGCCACTGTTCTGTAGCCTCACAACCTTCCAGTCATTTTTGAGCTGTACAGGAAAGCAAGATCTTCTCAAACTAGGCCAATTATAATACTCTGCTAGAAAAAAAAAGTGGTCTTTTGTTTGTGCTTTTAAAAAATAAGTCCCAAATATGTGCAGACTACCTCGCAGGCAACAACAAAAGCAGACCTTTGTACTCTGCACACAGATGCTGGAAAACAAATCCATGGAATACCTTCAAAGAAGCAGAACTGGAGGAAATTCACTTGAATGAGGAGGGAACGATATAACACAGTTCTTGTGCAGAGGCTTGGCTGATCAAAGAACATCTCAAAATAAAAGGATGATGTACATGATGACAGGCAGTGGGAAAAGGATTTAAAAACACTTCTGAATTACAGCCATTATTAAGAGCTTTTAAAATATAAGATGGAATCCCACAGTGTCATCAAGACAAACCAGCATACTGCTGAACCAATGCTTTTCCCACTCTTCTCCTAGAACAGAAAAATAAAACTGCTGTCTTCATGCTCCCCCAGTGCAACATGCCCCTGCATGTCTGAGCCCTCTGTGAAGACAGTTCCAGCAGTTCTTTAAGGACCATGGGGGTGATGTCTTTACGTCACACTGAGCAGTCACAACCAGTGGCAATGTTACAAGACCTCGATTAGCTGGCCATGGCTGAACAGTCAGCTATGATGCCAACAAGGTGGGCAGTTGTATTCTCTGGAAACAAGCAAAACACTCTATTTACATGAGGATGAAGCTGGTTTTGATCTGTTGTTCCATGAGGCTGTAGCACATTCAACTAGGGATGGGCATGTACATCAGCAAGCATACATAGAGAACATGGTTCTTGGAAGAGCTGAGGAGACCAAGACGACTGGATGTGAGACAACAAAGAAATTACAAAGACTGAAATCACCACAACATCCCAATTTTGAAAAGGCAGCAGCCAGGGCCACTTAAGGTCAATTAGTCTGACACCAGTTTGGATCAAAACAATGGAGAGGTTCAGTTACAGTTCCACTGACAGAAACACACAATTAATGCTGGTCAAGCTGGCTCTTAGGGCAGAGTGTCTAGTTCTGTTTTCTAACAACCAAATCTGATGTCATTATTTCTCAGTGTAATGAATTAAAGAAAACCCACCTCAGTATCTAAGTAGCAGGTTTTTAATGAAAACTGATTTATACCAAGTAACTCTCAGGGAAAAAAAATTACACAACTCTGTAGCACTTATCCATGCAGCACACATATACTATCAGAAGAAAAGGCTGGATGAAATAAAAATGTCATCATTGAAGAAATGCCTGCAAGGAGATCTGCTAGAGCCAGAACAACCACAGTCCTATTCAATAGTTTCAACACAGTCTCAGCAAGTAAACATCACATAAATACTGCCAGAGCTTTAGGCAGCAAATACAACACGTCCCTCACATATAATCACACGAATTTCTTGCATACTTATATCCATGGAAATCATTTGTACTGAAACGAGTGCAACAGAAACAATAAATTGAAGGCTGTCATACTGACAGAATATTGTAAAGTAGAAACTCAAGAGTTTTAGGCATCAAACAATTCAAAACTCTGCCCCAGACTTTCTGGGTAACTATGGCCAAGTCATTTAGTAGTTCTATGTTTAATATTTTCAGGGCATAAAATATCTTCAAGAAGTGCTGAAAAGGGAGTGATGGTAAGATACACATTAAAATTTGTGAAAGCATTCAGACCATGGTGTCACACCTAGCTCTATCATTGCCAAGTTTTAAGCTGAAAGAACTCCCAGCCCAGATTTTGCTGCTGCCAAAAGCCCAGAAGAATGACCTATTTATGGGTACTTATGGATATGCTTAATTAAAAAAACCCCAAAACACAACAGTCTGTTATGTAATTGAAAATAGCTGTCCTCTCTTTGAAGGAAAAAAATCAGAATGCAGTAGTTTTGCTGACTTCAAGCACTGCAAGTTAACTGGGAAGCAGAGATTTTGATATGGCTGTATACAGGCAGCACCATTTACAATGCCAGCTCGTAGATACATCACAGTTAGAAAACCAAAGTTTTTCTAACTACAAAAGGTAGTGTGTGTCTGCTTGTTCTTCACTATGTTCACCCAGTAGTGAAAAAAATAAATGCATCTCTGGGGTGGATTTTACTTTTGCATTTAGAGCACAGCATGTGGAATATGGGATAGTTTAGTTGTTCTGATGATGGTCAAGAAGGCTGAAGAGCCTATGTGAAATATCTCATTTATTGAGACTGCAGACTGAAAGACTGGAGATTTTAATTTAGCTCCTGAATCTCAGACATCCTGAACGAATTCCTTGCACTTGTTTTCCTCTTACAGAGGAGGAGTGTTTCACTCACCCTAATGTGGTCAGGAATCCATGTTTGAAACGTGACCATTCTAACTTCTGATACGACGCAAGTGGATCAATCAGCTAGCAGCCACCCCACACAACAAACACACTCCAGTTTAATTAAAAGGTTCAAGTTTTCCATTTTCTAAGCAAATAATGTAGCTACCAAGAATAATTTTGCCCCATCAGTGCAAGATTTAGACCATTATCAGATTTTTAGTAAAATCTCTTACCAATATAGGTGTCTGACACAGTATGTACTTATACTAGTAAGAAATTTATCTTTTTCCTTTTGCAAGTTGGTTCACAAAAGCACATAGCTGGAGATCATGGATTCCCAGGAACATGTCCCAGAGTGATACAGATAGGGAAACCAATTTTAATGACTCTGGCTGGAAAAACAACTCAACTGATGTGGAAAATGTAAGTTGGCTTTTATATAAAGGGTGTTTATACTTTTTTGTTCCCTAATCATACTTTTAAAACTTAGTTAAGTCCTTGAGTGCAAGATAGAGCAGGCAATTTGAGACTAAAATGACCCAAATTTTGCATTAGTTTTGTTGGATAGGCACAGCAGCCGGGTGAACAGTGCCAGGGAGAAGCTGGCTGGGCTGCACATATCAGAGACAGCACAGTGGCACCAGGGACAGGAACCATCTCCTCCTCATTTTGCTCGTTCTGCAGAAGCAGGACTGGAGACAAAGGTGCTGCCTTCTCAGTTATAAATCTAGGTGAGAGTTGCTCAGCAGCTGTGAGTGAGCCAGGCAGTGACAAGCACTGAACAGCTTCCTTTCCAGCTCTGGGGGGAGATGAATGGCTGGAATTACAAGTACTGCTTGGGGACTTAAGGCAAGATTTGGCTTTTTACCCCATAGTCAGTACTCAGCATTCTGCCTTGCATGCTTCCTTGCTTCTTTTGACCATAGCTGCAGCTGAGCAACTGGAGAGAAACCAAATTTGGCTACTGGTTCCAGGTAAAAGTAGTCCCAGGCAGGATGGTTCCCATAAAGCCTGCCTTTGGAAGGGAGGAGGGTCAAATGCAGAAAAACTCACTATCATGTTTAAAAACCAAAATCCAAATACTCTAATTCAAGGGCCCAACTAAATTTTAAACATGTTAGGAACTAAGGCTGGTATAACCACACTTTATTATTGACCAGTTCTCCAAAGAATAATAAAAAGATAACCTTAGAGAGCTGTGCCATAGGGAATAAAAGCTGACTTACCTTTTACCCATAGGCTGAATACTCATTCCTACCCTGGTCAGTGATGGCACTGATATCACCTACCAAGAGCATGGTGAAGCTCATCTTTGTAGAGCAGGGAATCAACAACTGTAGACCAAGCTATAATGTGAAATTGCAAAAGGAAAGAGAAAAAGAGTATATAAAACTTAATTTAAAATCTTGGTGGTTATGTTTACAGGCCAGTTGGCAGCTCACTACTGAAATGGAGACAAATTTTAGAAAAACTTTTTTTATACTGGAGGACTGCTACTGCTTTCACAGAGGCCAGTATGTGACTTTGAGGCCATAAGGAATCACCAACACCAGCTAGGCCTGATTTGTGAAAACAAACTTTAGAGGTGTCCAGACACTTCAAAGTTCATGAATCTAGCAAAGTTTCAGGTACATTGCTGTACTAGTTCATTTGTCTAAATCTTACTTTGAATCTATTAAACTTCAGCTTCCAACCAGAATTTATTGAGCCTCTCTGCAGATTACAAAGTTTTTGGCTGAGAGTAATTCTTCAGCAATACTTGACACCAAACCACCTGGTAACCCTTTCTGTCTTCTGGTAACAGAAGTAAACTGTCTACTGCATTTTCTACAGACTAATGAATAAAAGTATTGTGAAAATAACTACAATCACTCTAAGCTATAAAGCATTCACAAACCCAATCTTCCCTACTGCAAAATTTGGCACCTTCAAAAAGCCTTCCTTCCTCAATAACTAAGCATAAAACACTAAAGTTACATGGTTAAGTTTGCAATTTCTCAGCTTCCCTGGAGAGCACTGAGTCCTACTTTTCTCCCTTTTTTTTCCCCCCTGGAAAGCACACATGCAGTATTTTCCCAAAGGAGAAAGTTTAAAAGTCACATATGCAAACTACAGTGTCACTATGCTGAACACAGGAGGTCAAGCAGGAAATGCCTAATAGGTTGGGCTTAAGCATTACAAATGGATGATAACAGGATAAATAAAAGGCAAGAGGAGTACACAGATCTTTTCACGTTTGATTGTGCTCAGAGAACATTGGTCCAATCCAATAACCTTGCATTTCTTTCATGTATGTAGCCTTAGCTGAAAAAAATGACATCAGATCAAAAGAAGAGACAGATGAAAGGTAAGAGCAAAAACCCTGGGAAAGAATTCAAAGTCCATGACATGACAACATATTCTATGTTTGGCACAGAGCACACAGTAGAATCTCCTTTCTCAATGTAATTTTGCATTTGAAAAGCTTTTAAAAAAATGACCATCAGATCCAAAGAACATGGTTCTTAAAAGGAAACTAAAGTCTGTAGTTTCTGCAAAATTCTCAAGAACTTTCTTCAAAGCCATGCAACCTCTAAAAACAGTTCTTGTAACAGACATTATAACCTGCTTTCTTAGCTCAGCAATGCTGCCTGTAATGTCTGTAATCCAACAAAGCATCAGTGATAGCACTAAGGTAAGAACAAGAAAGCAGCCTATAGCTGGACATCAATCAACTGCTATAAAGGCACAGAACTGTTTTTATTTCAAAAGAAAAGCCACTTCAATAACAGAAGAAAATACCAGAAGACAACAGAGACAAATAACAAGGTGGGAAAAAAAAAAAACCCAATAAAAAACCCCAAAAGCACACAAGACATACATGAACTTGTGCCACACATGAACATTTAAATGAAACTGGAAAGAACTTCACTTGTTTCCTGGTTTTTTTTTTTTAATCCTGCATGACAAGAGACATTGGAGACCAGTCCTGTCTCTCCAGCAGGTTGGGGATACACTTATCTCAAGAGCAACAGTTCAAAAGGAGAACAGACATATACTAGATAATGTATTCAATCTAAAGTGCTCACCCAGTCTTCCCAACATTCATTTAAAAAGCAACAATCCTGTATAAAAAGAATATTGTTGACATAAAAGCAGAGGAAGAAGACAACTACAATGCTCTAAAGCTCTCTAGGCTGGCATCAACTGGAGTCAAGACATTTTATCCTCCAGCAGAGTTCATCCACCTTTAAGCCTGGCCTGACTCTCCAAGGTTACAAATCAAGCCTGCTAGGGGTGCAAATATGACAGCAGACTTCCTGTGGAGAAACCTGGGTACTGTGTGAGGAAGATCCTCTACAACACAGATGTAAGCACATTGCTTTCCAGGTCCCACTTGTTGCACAGTCTGCTCCAGTATCTGCACTAATGGGTATGTGGAAGGTGGCTCTGCACAAACCAGTTGTCATACTACATCTGCCTTTCTGTTATCAAAGACTTCCATGGCTCCCAGTAATGAAAAATTGACTGTATATATAAAACAGTTCTGAAGCAGCATAAACATTTATCAGAGATTAGCATTTCACGTAATTAAAAGCAGAGCTGCTGCTTGTTATGTATGTGAAATAAGACCAGGCAGGCAAAATGTGACGAAGGCACTCGTGAATTAATTTTATAATGATCACAGTAAATGATCAGTATAAAAAGCATCAGACAAGCTGCTAATTTTATTAAGTATACTTTAAATAATATTGGTATAAGACTGTTGTAATGGCAATCTAGAACTAATTTTTTAATTTCAGGGCTGCTGTAAAGTCATACATGTAGGTGCTAATTGCAGCCCCATGATGGAGAGCATCAAAGAACTGAGCAGGTCATGAGCCTCAAGACATCTTCATTTCTCACACACACTGATACATTGTGAACTAACAGTATTGTTTTGTATCAATTCAGTGAGGACAGCTGCACTTATCTCAGCAAACAACTTTCAAACAGTTCACAAAAAATAATTTATTTCTCAATATCCATGTAATGTAAAATAGAACATCTATAAATAAAAAATAAAATCAGCAACTCTTTTCAGTAAATAAATTCAGTTGCACTCTTAAAATATCAATTTATACAAATCATCTAAAGGTGATCTGCAGAGGCAGCAATCCCTCCAGTCTTCAGGGGAGTACAGCCAAATGCTATACACTCTACTGGACTACGACTGAAAGCAAACAGAACAGAACAATCACATTGCTAAAAGCAGAAGGCTTCACTTACCCTTCTCTCCATCTGAAATAAGATCTCTTTCTCCCTTTTGCACAACTGTCAAATTTCCCATGGCTTGGCTGAGTCTTAATACACATCCATGATGATCACTACTGTCCACAGGGTCTCTAAGCTACAACACAAAAATTCCATACACAGTATTCATTTTGCTACTAGAACAACATATTCTAACACATGCTACTTACATATGCATGGGGAAAAAAACTAAAGGCAACATCATCAGTCTTTCTTTAAAAAAGAGCTCAGTTAAAGAATATGCATTGCTGTGGCAATTATGCCATGCAATAAAATCCCAGAGAGTGCTTCTCTCATTTACAAGAAACAGCACATAATATTTAAGCCAGTAATAAGTTACTTCTTTTCAAGGAAGAAAGACTAAACTTGCACATACTTAAATACCAAAAAGGCAAACAGCTCACCATGGCTTCATACAGTCTACTGAACTCCATATAGTTTGGCGTAAGAATAGCTCGCTGGTAGCCTTGAATAAGAGAAGGCTGCTGGGAAATGAGCCACAGTCCATCCTGCAAAACACAGTAAGAAGAACATTTACTGAACAGATTCTTAAATGTTAAACCAGTGACTGAAATCAAGAAAATACTTACTGCATCAATGATGATTGGAATTCCTTTCACTTTCGATTTCTCTATAATACCCTGCAAAAAATGCAGATACTTTTAAGATGTTTGTTAATTTAGATCTGGTAAGATCTAAACCAAACTCATACAATAAATCTGACCATGTAAGTTGTTTTTACAAAGTGATAGAAAAAAATCTGTTATATTCTGCAAATTAATGTAAAACATTTTCATATTAGCAGGTAATTTTACAGTCACAATGTTTTCTCCCTGGTTTAAGTGTCCACAGAGTTGGTATGTGTATTGGGTACTCATCGCAAGGTTTTGGGAGGGGAAGAGGGGCTACAGGGCTTCTCCAAGATGTTGCTATAAACTTCCCTCATGTCCAATAGAGCCAATGCCAGCCAGCTCCAAGACAGGCCTGCCACTGGCCAAGGCCAAGCCCATCAGTGACAGTGGTAGCATCTCTGGGATAATAGATTTTAAAACAGAACAAAGTTACTGTGCTGAATCAATTGCAGCCAGAGAAGCGAGGAGTGAGAATATGTGAAAGCTACAGCCCTGCAGACACGCAGGTCAGTGAAGGAAGAAGAGGAGATATTCCAGGCAGAAATTCCTCTGCAGCCTGTGGTGCAGTTCGTGGTGAGTCAGCTGTGCCCCTGCAGCCCATGGAAATCCACAGGGGAGTAAAGCAGGTGGATGCCCAGTGGAGGCTGTGACCCCATGGAAAGCACGCCCTGAAACAGGCTCCTGGCAGGACCTGTGGCCCCATGGAGACAGGAGCCCACACTGGAGCAGTCTGTTCCTGAAGGACTGCACCCCATGGGAAGGACCCACATGGGAGCAGCTTGTGGAAGAACTGCAGTCCATGGAAGTCCACTGGAAAAGTCTGTGGAGGACTTTCTCTTGTCAGAGGGATCCCATGGTGGAACAAGGGAATAATGTGGAGTCCTTCCCACAAGGAGGAAAGAGCAGCAGAGATAATAATATGTGATGAACTGACCAGAGTACCCCTTTCCCAACCCCCTGTACCACTGAGAGCAGGGAAATGAACAATTTTGGAATTAAAATAAGCTTGGGAAGAAGGGAGGAGTGGAGGGAAGGTGTTTTACCATTTGGTTTTATTTCTCATTATNCAGCTTGTGGAAGAACTGCAGTCCATGGAAGTCCACTGGAAAAGTCTGTGGAGGACTTTCTCTTGTCATAGGGATCCCATGGTAGAACAAGGGAATAATGTGGAGTCCTTCCCACAAGGAGGAAAGAGCAGCAGAGATAATAATATGTGATGAACTGACCAGAGTACCCCTTTCCCAACCCCCTGTACCACTGAGAGCAGGGAAATGAACAATTTTGGAATTAAAATAAGCTTGGGAAGAAGGGAGGAGTGGAGGGAAGGTGTTTTACCATTTGGTTTTATTTCTCATTATCCTACTCTATTTCATTTGTTACAAAACTCAATTAATTTCCCCACATTGAGTCTGTTGCACATGCTTCAATATAACTAACTGGTTAATGATCTCTCCTGTCCTTCTCTTAACCCACAAGTATTTTGTTGTGTTTTCTCTCCCCTGTCCAGCTGAGGAGGGCAGTGGTAGAGAAGCTTTGATGAGCACTCGGCATTCAGCCAGGGTTAACCCACCACAACAAGCAAACAAACAAGCAATCTCACCCACTCTGCCTGCTGTAGGAGGCATGTAATGCCAACACAAATCACACAGAGGAAACATACATCTTCAATTAAAAAACCCAGAAAAATCCCAGTGAGGACTGCCTGATAGAAATCTACCAATAACCATAATGCTAACCTCAGTTGCTTTGTTGCTGACAGCCCCACTGCAGTATTAGTTTATGTACAAACAAACAAACATCCGAGATGAGCAGTATGTATGATGTCACTTCATCCATGGTTCTGGAGGTTTTATGCTTTGAAAGCAAAGCCAAGGTGGCCTGGACAACAGACCATTTGTAAAAGTGTTTTTTTCAGCAAGCAGTATCTCTGAGCAGACTGTCTGTCCTTGTTCTGTCTCCTAACCCAGCAGCGGCGATGACTGATCCTCAAGTTTTTTAATGAGCAGTGAAGCTTTTTTCAGTGTTGGTTATTACCAATTCATCTTTGAAGCTCGAGGGTTTATCTTTTTCCTGTATAAGATAACAGAGCATGGTATCCATCCAAAAGTTTAATTACTTTTGAATGTTATTAAGCTTGTCAGATTAGCTATCACATGGCACTGAGCTTCACAGGTTAGCAAGACATAGTGTAAGGAATAAGGAAGCAATTTTTAATTAATGTTCAGGGTATTGAACATCTCTCTTTTCTTGTACAGTGGTCAAAATAAACACCATCCACCTTGCTCCCTATAAATTATTACATATGACACATACATATCCTTACAAACATTACTACCTCACTCTGATTTTTCCAATAGCAGTGGAAAATACTCCCCTTCCCTTTTCTTTGTCGGGCACTGTTTGCAGTTTGGAAGGATGATACTACCCATGGCTCCAAGCCTGAGGACTTGTCTCAACACACAGCTGCAGCTACAGTAGAAGCTACTAGAGAACAGAAACCTTTCCTACATAGACTTGCACAACTTGGGCTGTGTGTCAGACTGCCAGGTGCCCACCTCCTTTGAAATCCCTAGGGAACACCACAGAGTCTTCTCTTACACTCAGCTACTTGACTTCAATTTTGAACCAATCGCAAGTTTTACACAACTCGTACTGTTCAGCCACTGCTAAATTATTTAAATTTATTAGTAAGTATACTTAACAGCTGTGTGAGGATGGAGTCTTAAAACACACCTAGAATTAACTGTGGCATTCTGCAAACCAGAGTGCCTTACTTTCAAAGCTTTTACGAAATGTATGAGAGATCAATTTCTTAATTCATTCATGTTAATCTGCACAGATGTGCATGGCTCAGTTTTCCTTCACAGAAGCTGCACTGCTTTGCTGCTGCTGTGTTAAGTTCATTAACAATTAGGTTTGACTTGGCTCACTTTGTAACAATAAAACAAGGCTGTATATCTAGCAACCAGATTTTGTGTTTTGCTGTTTGTATTTTCCTCATATAAATGAATGTTATAGATCCAACAGCCCAATTATTTTTGAACCATACTAAGCTCTCCTGATTAGATATCACAGGGCACTGAGACCCAGACCTCAGCAAGATCATCCTCCCCCAATCTTTGAAGGTACAAATACCCTTCACCACAACCTGGTTTTCTAACTGGTTATAATTAGAATGTTTTTGTACATTAGCAGGTTCACAAAACTCCTTCAGTACACTTAAAACAATTAAGTGTCCTGAATCCAGTACTGCTTCATTTCCCACTAATATGAATCACCGTATCCTAGTATGTCAACTTCAGTAAGCCAGTCTTTCATGACACTTGATTTTCTAAAACTAGAAAAGATTTCCCCAACAGATTCAGTAAGGAAGTCTGAAGACAGACACCAGATCTCAGGAGTCCTTATCCTTCCAAACTATTCTCTTAAATGCATTATAAGTAATCTAAGGAAGAAATTTTGCCAAAGTTTTGTTCCCAAAACAGCCGAAGTTTGGCAGTTGCTGTTGTTGTTTGGCCCCTTTTCATGATTCCTCGTAATTCCCATCTTGGCTACTGGAATTTCTCACTCTCTCCTAAATAAGAAATCTCAAAGATCCATGGTGTACCAAAAGAATGTATGTATAAGATTAAAAAAAGTGCAAGTTACAAAGCATGACAGGGTATCTACAGTTAAATAGCATCTGGAAGGCCAGATCACGGGTACACTTCAGAGAAAGACGGCATTTTTTTCCTAATCACGTTTTGAGTTCCTATCTCTCAAGCACATCCTCCACAATCCTAAAACATTGACCTCCAGTCTAAAGAGAAATTTCACCTTGCTAAGTAAAATCTATTGGGCAAGCAACTTTTATTGTGTACCAAGTCTCTGAGACATCAGTTTCTAATCTAACATACTGAATGATCTTCGCTTGTTCTTCCTTTCCTTGTAAAACAAATAATCAGGGGATACAAATTTGTCTTATTTAAAAATCTCATTTTTGATTAAAAAAACAACAAACAAACCAAACAAAGCCCCTATCCCAATAATTTTCCTTTCCTCTTCCTTCCTTAAACAGAGCCAGAAATTGCTTGGAGATAGACAAGGAACCTCAGAGAGGAAGTTCTGGGGAGGGAAGGGGTGAAACTGTAGTAAACCAGCAAAGATCAAGGTATCCCCCTAAGACAGCCACATGTTTGAAGGACACAACATTCATGGAGTACCCTGTTTTTTACTGATTATGGACAGAACCACTGGAGAGTAGTTCATCCCCTGCAGCTTAGACACCCCATTTAGGGTGGGATGAATAGCCAACAGACATACCTGTCTCTCCTCAGCTGTCACAGGGGGTGCAGAGACACTTCACTGTTTTATTTTCAGACACCAAGAATTAGGTGAGATGAAGCCCATTTTAAAATACTATTTCTGCAAATACTGTATTTTTAAAAACCCTTAAATATTTGCATTAAGAGGAGTTCATGGCAATAATGGCAACATCCCCTATGCAGAGTACTTTGTTCCTGGAAGCAAAAATCAATTTTCAGCTGTATTTCTACCTCAGTATTTGGCGTGGACTTTTTTTGGTTAATACCTGTAGATACAGACGAACCTTCACTGTTAACTGCCCAATTAATACAACTCAGACTAACTCTGCTTTCACACCAAAACCTATTTAACAGTTCCTAAAAGAACTCTATGTATGAGCAGAAACCATCTGTTGAGTTTTATCCAATGTAACCATTATTTCAATGGGAAAGGATTTAGAAGAGAACATTGACAATTAGAACTATTAAGAAATGTCACTAAGATAAAAGCTGAAATCAAAACACCAATGAAAAGTGAACAGCAACACATACAGAGATCAATGATTAGCTCAAGACATCAACCCTTCCCTTCAAACAGCATTGTGAATATTAAAATTTTCAAGATTCTAGCTGCAGGATGTCCCAATGGACAAACTTTCTGTGCACAGAATGTGGTGGTTCAGCTTGGAGCAAGGCAGGAGCACTTCCTTCAGTTGATTCCTAAGCCCTCAAGGACATCCAAAACTCAGGCACTGGACTCACACAGCAACCAAGGCACAAGTCACAAGGCAGAGATGGCAGTGACCAGAAGAAGAAGATGATACACTGTTGTCACCCAACCTTATGACCTACAGCCACACTGTGTAGCTAAGATACCAAAGACTGAAATTTGGATCCTTCCCCTCCAATTCATAGCCAGGGCCAAAATTCAGTCTCTTACCTTTCATATTGAGAGACTTACTAATGGGGTTTGGGCAATCTCTTGCTAGAGATATTCTTCTTTGTATCAGCTGGCTAAATACCTGGTAGTCCTCTGAAACAATGATTCAACATTTACATGAAGAAAGGAAAAAAGGTGTCAACCCCCTCTCATTAAAATCAGCGATGATTAACTGTATTGCAAGACTGCAGTACTTGTGCTAGAACAAATCTGTAACAGGAGTTTATTCTCCTAATAACAAGACCAAATCTGAAGCTGCTATCCTCATTAAGCCAAAGAGGAAACTACCTGGGATTCACACATCCCACAAAGATGCTCTATGGCACAAACTCTCTCACAGATATTATTTGTTAGCAGCACCAAATACTTGACATTTAGAATTGCCCAAAATAGTATTTCAGTCATTGCAATTTTTGGTGGCAGTGGTCGAGGGGAAGAAAGCCAGAGAAGGTAAAATTAACCTGAATCTACTCCTACTCTACTCTTGAAATACACAATTTCCTGAAAAAACCTTTTTCTTTGACTCTTTATTCAGGACTTCTACGGAAGCAACCTACTCAGTAAGAACTGAAAAAGAACTTGAGTCACAGTAGAAACCATTGGTCTATCAGAGGAAAGGTAACTCTTTACTGTAATTACAAAAATTTACAAAGTAAGGATAAAAAATTGTGTTTTAATTATTTTTTTTTTATTATCACAGAAACTATTCCCTTAAATGCAATGCATTCATTGTAGTAAAAATCTGTTTTCTGTCCCAGCTTTCACATGGGAATTTTAAAGAGATTTTGAAACCCAAATTCCAGTCTTTAAAAGACACCCAAAACACAAAGCTGAAACAAAAAAAGCAAAATCACCAAAACAAAACTAAAACACACCAACCACCACACTTCCCCCCAAAAAAACCTGAAACACAAAACACTGATACCTGTACAACACACACAGAAATGCAAAATTATTCAGACTTGAAGGGACTGCAGGAGGGAGAAGCCTGGAGGTACGAATGGCCAGGATACTGCTGAGAGAGGACACAGTAATGCAGCAAAGCATGATATGATTTAACCATTTGATAGCCTGCAGCTGTGCTGTGAAACACAAGATTCACCTGCACTGTACTAACATGGACATCCAGGACTCCTGCACACTTCCACAAGTGTTATGGAAAAGGGAACAGGGCTGAGATGAGCCACTGGTTGTAAGAAACAGCCACGTGGAGAATAGTGAGGAAAATGTGAGGGAGGAATAAACTGCTATGGAGCTCCTAAGAACAAGCAAAGGATTCCTTATCAGCCATGGAAGCCTTCACAGAGCAGCCACCCCGAGGCCCCAGGGGCAGAGAACAGGGGGTGCTCTCTCAGTGAGTACCCACAGCCTCTTGGAAAGAAACTCTGCAGTCTGGACTTCTCCACCCTAGCCCACGAGCCAGCAATAACACCTATCCTATTTATGCTGCCCACCTGCAACAGCATAAAAGCTAGTTCTCCACAGATCCACAGAAAAGACAATTATGTAGGTTTGCCACACCTGAGATATACTATTCAGCTTTTTTAATTAGATGTGGATTAGCAGAAGAATGCCTGCAGTGACTTTTAATATATTAGCAGTTTTATCACTACTTATGTTCTTCCTCATGAGCTAGTTCAGCTATACAAAACTTTAGCATTCAGTGTTTACAAAGGGAAGAATCAGGAAATTAGAGCCCACCCTTTAATTATAAGATTGAATTTTAATAAAATGAACAGAAAACCAGATTAGCAGAATATATGAAGCAACATCTATCCCACAACAGTAATTAATTTCCACATTGGCATTTTTCTACCTAGCAAAGGATAGATTGCTTTACTTGACACCAGCAAAAAACACAACATTTCCTCAGTCCCTTCAAGAGCCATGTCTTGACCCACTCTTGGGAAAAGTCTTACTCATGTTCTCAAAAAGAAATTCAAGCCTTAACATGCCTTAACAATGGACAGTATTGACCAAAATGACATCCAAACACTTTAGGAAGCAATGCCTTTAGCTCACTGAAAGTGCACTCCACTGCAACCTGCAAATGCTGAGAATGTAATCACACACTCTGGTTTGGTAAAGACATGCAAATGTGCATAACCTGGCATTGGGAGTGGCAGTCCCTTCTACAAAGAACCCTCTCCTGAAAGCTAGGATCAGAAACTGCTGTTAAATTGCTACCTATAATTGCTTATATTTTCTGCATGGAGGCTGCTCTCATCCAGCCATCCTGAATCCATGGTTTTGTCTGAAACAGAGAGATAAAAGAAAAGATCAAAATTCTTCCTGTAAATGCTGCAGCTCAAAGCATCCTTCTTCCCAAGGTGACCTGGAGGAACAAGTAAGTTCCACCCCAACAGGCTGCAAATTGATTCCTACAAATAGGCACTGAAAGCCCTAGGAAGCATTTCTGCCTTGCTTGCTTCAAGTCTGGATAAATGCAGAGTTAGCAGGGACTCAGCTGCAATAGAGGTCAGGATGCAGCTCTCTGGTGGAGATGCCTAGGAAATGGGCTTGGCAAGCAGGAGCTTGTAATCTTGCACAGCTAGAAGTAGGCAAATATCCCAGGCACAGGCTGTGCTCGAGGCTACAGTCATAGCTGGCAGGGAGGAGAAGCTTCCCTTAATGTATTCTATTTGATGCAAGAAGTTTGAAAAACATTTAAGAATGGAGTTCTACTGCTTGAGGTTCTTCCCATTAGAACCATATTTTCGGAAATTTCAAAACTGGTTTTAGGCTTTTTATTGACTCACTGGTTAAAATATGTAGTTGTCACTCAAACATGCTTTTATTAACTGATACAAACTGATCCAAAGGCTCATTCTCCCTCCAAAATTCAGCAAATATAAAAGAAATCTGTCTTTCTGGACAAGATATATATAAAAATCACCATTAACTAGGATAATTGCCTGAGCTTTACTTTACGTATTTCTGTACATATACCAATCACTAATTCATTAATCACTCCACTAAGCCCTCAAACCTCATGCAAGGAAAGACCATCACTGGTGAATGAAGAGTCACATAATGGAGACGAATATCCCTCCTCTGGAACAGATAGGCTCTTCATCTTGTGGTTTATGCTCCATTCAATTTACATTAGTCTTTTGTCTTTTAACTGTAGCACCACATGCTACGCCCTGTATTCCAAAACAGATTTTCAGGTGCACAGCAAAATATTTCACTAAAGCCAGGCAGAGTGTGATAAGGACTCTGAAGAGTACCCCCTACACCATCAGGCTCATTAAGTGCTTTGGGAGATGTTAGAAATTGTTACAATTAACAGAGCTGAAGACACCGTAGATGGTAGCTAATCAAAACTGTTCTATTCTACACTAAAAAAAGAGAAAATTATTCGTTTGTAGATTCCTTCTTTGAATTCAAATTAGATCACTTGCCTTAAGCATGGAGGAAAACTGCAACTAACAGCTTAATATCAGCTTCAATCACATGCTAAATTCCTAAAGAAGTGACATAAATCAAGTAATGCCTGAACACAATAAGAAAAAGCAAAAGCCTCTGAAATACTGTCCTAGTTATGAAAAAATACAGAGCACTCCTTTTTGCCTATGCTCCCCCAAAATCATGGTCAACCAGAGACCATTTGAGAAGCTACATTTATACATACATTTCAGCCCTAAACACATGAAAATCCACTTTTAAGTATTAATCATTTTTATTACAATCCAAAGTATAAATATATACATCAGAATAAATAAAAGCAGTAATTTTTCTCATGCTCTCATTCACTGAATGTTTGCACTCACAATGAAATCTCTACAAAGTTTCCAATTTATAGCTGATTATGTTAACTAGAGTTGGCTTAAGATATTCATGGTCAGCTGTTGGCACTTTGTCTTAAATAAATAAAAACTTAAAATGAACTTGTCATACTTAAAATGAACTTAATGAACTGAATTTATCACTGCCAATTTCTTTCTAGGGTTTCTAGCTGAATGATCTCAGAAAGAGTTGAAGAGATCCACTACCAGTGTTTTGCTTACAAATGCTTTTGAGTACCAAAATCAAGTTAAACAATATAAGCCTACACACAGAAAGCAAATAAATATCCCACTTCACTATGAATGACACAGAGCTGTTCTTGCCATTAATCATTACCTCTCTCCTACAGGAGGAAAGCAAGCATGCTCTGCTGAAAACTGCATTCTTGACTTTCATCAAGATCTATCACACATATTAGAAATAAATTCTGTTTGCAAGATGCATAAACCCGTATTTAAGGTACTGTTAGCATATATTCAAACACTGTTTTTCTAATCAACACATTCATGAGGAAGCCACAGAATACTAATAGTTCTTAGCACAAGCAGCAGTAGTTTCTTGGCATAACCAAGAGGGTATCTCTGCCTTGAGCTGGTGTTCCCAAACTTTATCCACACCAGTAACATCACCTGCATCCTAACACAGCAACTGCCCCACCTTAGGTGATGACATCCACAAATTCTGAGTCTCATCGGGCCTTTTGAAAGCAATGAAGCTCGGCTAGCTATAGGTCAGTTTTTCACTGGATTCTGTTTGTGCATCAGTGCTGGGCCTGGGGTGAAGGCTGGCAGGACACACATCCCACTGGGTTTTACCCTTGCAGTACCCCAAACACAAGATTCCAGCTACTTCACCTCCTCCTAGCTGAGAAGAGAAAGAGGCATATCCTTGCTGCTACTTCAGCTCCTTATGAAGTGCTGAATCCCCACAGCAAGAACCTCCAAAATGTATGAACAGGGAGGAAGCAAATGCACATGACACACACTAAAGAATGAAGTTTCTGGGAAATAATTCTTTTGCTGATTTGAGTTGCCATGAGCAGTGGCTCCAAACAATGCTACATTCTGTTGGTTCATATTTGTACGTGGTGGTAGGTACCACAGGCAGTACTAATCTGTCACCTGCAACATTCACCTGGGATGCTGCTCAGGTGTCTTACACCTGTGGTACAAATAGAACTGAGAGGGCCACTTGGATACCAAGAGGAAAATCCTTCTCAAGGTCCACAGTGACAGATTCAACTCTAACAGACTTATATTTTAACAACAGGTGGCCCTGTATTCTCCAGTGTTCTTGATCCTTAAAAAAACTAGTATCTCCATCTGGTCCCATTCTCACAGCTTACTAGGGCTGTGAAGTGTTGCCCAAATCTTGAATGCATGAGGCTTGAAAGGGGGAAAATAATCCAGGAAATCAAATACAGGAAGGCTGATACCTCAGTCAAGGTGGAACTGAGAATCCACCCATCTGAAAACTTCAAATGGGTTCTCTGTGGGCACACCTGATGGAGATGATCTGTGAGAAGGGCCCAAACCTCTCTCACCATGTAGATGTCAACTAGAGCCAAGACATTTTAACACAACCTTAAGATGATGTCACACGGGGAGGAAAATGAGATTCTGAAATTTATATCCCAAGAGATAGCAGAGATCTTTAAGGGCAAATGAGTGGCTGAGGGAAGAACTGCAGGGCAAGGAGGCTGAGGGAAGAAAAACAGCAACAGCAATAGGCACAAATGGCAGCTAGGCAGGGCCTCAGCCAAAAGAAAATCCAGGCTGGTATTCCTGACATGTTCTGGAAGCTAAAACAAAGACTGAGAATTGAGCAAAAGGAACAAGCATATGGTTTGAGAACCCAGTCAATTTTATCATGTAATCTGAACGACACAGAGCTGTTCTTGCCATTAATCATTACCTCTCTCCTACAGGAGGAAAGCAAGCATGCTCTGCTGAAAACTGCATTCTGACTTCAAGCAAGACACAGGAAGCCTGGAAGACCAGAGTCCAGGACTTGGTGCTGCCAGGAACCCAGGACAACTGAGAAGATTCCAAGATTGAAAAGTTCAGCTAAGGAGAGAGCTCTTCATAAAGGATGAATGCTTATCTATGTGATCCCTACAGTAACTGCCATTCCACCAGCAATCCTCTATCAGCCCATCTGGCCTCAAAGCCAGAAGGAATAGGAGAAAGGAGATGTCTGGAGGATAAAAACTGATGAAGGACATAGCTCAGTAACTGCCTAACTGCTAGGTGGCAGCAGAATGCAGAACATCCTGGAGCATTAGGCAGCACCTCCTGCTCTGCCAGGAGCCTATGCAAGGAACACTGTGTTTTTAACAAAGTCCTCTCAGAAGCTGCACTCATCACCCTGCAGCAGAGGAAGCCGGTTCTCTCACACACCCAAGAAACAGCTCAGGTACAGGCAGAAATTTCCCTACTTCCAAGCTTCTCCTAGAAGGAAAACCAGATCAGATTAAAGCCAGAAGTACAAACATACATGTAACAGCTTAATGAAGTATATTGTGATTGGTAGACACTGCTGCTGTGTCAAAAAAAGGAGAATATCCAACAGCTTTGGAAATATGCTGCTTCTAAGCAGAGGACAGTCACAGGGATCTTGGCCTTGCTTCCACACAGCAGCTAAACTCTTTATCAATAGGCTAAACCACCAGCAGCAGCACTCCAACTGAGCTGAACTCGCTGACATAGCATACTGGCATCTCTTGCCAGAATCAATCATGGACACTGAAAGGAAAAAACAGATGGCCTCATGTTCCCTGCAAGAAAGTTGACATCATGGCCAACTTTCACACCAGATGTGGTAACAGCATTTCAAAAGTTTGAAGTAGTATGGGGAGCAGAAATGCTTCAATCTACACACTCAGGAGCTGAGAAGTGGAGCAGAAATGTGGTTTTGCTTTTTTTTTTTTTTTTTTTTTTTTTTTTTT
>VWYP01031439.1:160129-183791 GCA_013400435.1 Pycnonotus jocosus
TTTTGAGAAGCTGCTAGGACTGCTTATTTGCTTTGGAATTGGAAGGTCTAACCAGGCAGAGACTAGAATTGCCACATCTGCTAGAGATCGAGGTGTACAGTTATCAGGACACAACTAATACTTTCTTTAGGAGAAATTCTGAAGCTGCAGCTCCTGGTCTCACAAACCCATGACTCCAAAGCTTTGACAGAGCATCAGCTCCAAGCAACTGAGTAACAGCATGCGAGGGTTCTGGCACAGACCCACACAAGTGGCTTATAGAAGAAGGATATAATTTGCAGAGCAGTTTCTTGTAACAGGACTTGTAAATGGAATTACAGCCAAACCCACAAAATTGTAGGAAGCCAGTAAATATGTATTCGAAGACTATCAAGGTGCTCAAGCTAAAAAAAAATCATATCAAAGGAAACTGATCACAAGGTGGGTTTTTTTAAATCAGACTGTTGAAAGGAGCTCAAATACCACAGTGAGCAGTGCAGGTGTTAAGAATGAGGGAGGCAGGTGACATAGTAAAGATGCTGAGGAAGCAAAACATTCTTTGATGTGGAGATGATGCACCATCTGGTCAACAAGCACTCAAGCTATTCCACAACAAAACACTGTCTCTTGGCCAAATACCAGAAATTGAAGGTTACAACACCAGTAATTAATTTCTTAATTTCTCAGTGCTCAGAAGAGAGAAGCAGCCCAAACACATGACTGTTTGGAGAAGCACATTAATTGGAAATGTGCTGGCACCATACTGGCAAGAACTGACATAAAAACAGCTTTAGAGAGATGCCAGAACACAATGCCTCAGCACCTTAATGGGACAGAAGAAGGCAGAGGGAAAGCTCTATCTCACCATCACTGCCACTCTGATACAAAACCCTGAGCAGAAAGCAGACACTCACCTACCTACCAGCTCTGTGTTCATAAGACACATGCCACAGTTAGCTTAAAGGGAAACCAGAAAACTTTATACCAAGCCAGCCTCCTATGAAAGTTTAAAATAGCAATGCTATCATCTCTTGGTTTTTTTCTTCACACTTACAACTCACTATTGAAGTAGGAGGGAGAATCAGCTTTCCCGCAGCACAGAGATGCACCACTCTTCCTCAGACAGGCAGCCAGAGTTCACTTGTCACAATGGCCTGTTAAAAACCTCAACACTGGGTAACTAATGATCACTTACACAACTACAGAGCAGACAAAGAACTTGAGCTTTAATGTGACTTGAAAGTAATAAGGTCAGATTCATGGCTCCTATGAATGTGCCCTGAGATTTTAGCACGAAGTAACTTCCAAATGCCTTGTCTTTATTGGCTGGGTTTGTTTCTTTAACTCTAAGCTGGCTTACACAGGACAGCCAGACTGAAGTAAAAGTATGCTTGTAATTCACTAAGAAAGTAATATTATTTTTAGCAATGAGGAAAAAAATACAATCAAGAAATCTTCCAGATACTTTTGTAGTACAGATAAGCACATAAACCCTGGCCGGAATTCTGACATAAAAGTAGTTTATCTTAGATATTATAAATGAATTCTTATTTTCTTTTGTTTAAAGTTGTTTTCCTTTAGGAAAACAAACCCCATCAAACTTATTTTTTTAGCCAAGAAAAAAAATATTGTCTCAAATATTTTTTTCTGTAAAAAAGAGAATTCTGAAAAAAAGTTTTCAAAAATAAAATGTTTAAATTTTTTCACTCGTAATACAATTTGATTACTTCATCAGCTATAATAAATTTATTTTCTAATCTTTATTAGTTTTGCACCTCTGTATCATAGTATATACATTTTCCTTCCAAAAAAAATTAAAGAAGCAAGAAACTCCAATAGCAACTTTAAAAAGACAGGTCTTATAGTTCTCTAGGTATTCTGAACACTTGGACAGTGTGGTCTCCAGTCTCTTGCCTGCTGTTTTGTGATTTCACTGTGTAACTGTCAACATTTCTCTAAATTATATTAATTCCACTTATTAGTGCCACTGATTAATTCAGCAATACTGGTCAGGGAAAAAAATGTACAAAATTAGATTGACACTAGACTGAAAGGCACACTTCAAACACACAAAGATAGTAATACAAAACATCATTGGGAAGATGTTCTGAGTACATATTATTTGAACTAAAAAACTATCTAATCTCCTGTTTCAGCTGTCCACTAAGGCTTGACAGAAAATAGGATTATCTCTTTATCCAAACTAGAAATCTGCAACATTTTATAATTAAGAGTATTATTTCTTATTGCAAGAGGACACTGCCCCTGTTTTTTGGTGCATCTGATATGAGCTGTCAAGAATTAGGAATTCAAATCCATATTTATGTACTTACTGTGCTGGTGCTTTGCACCTAGGAAAACCCAGAGCCTTTTATCTAGATATACCAACACCTATTTCTTAATTAGTGACTTTCACAAGCTAAACAAAAGCAAATCAGAACAACCATACAGGTGCCTAAAATTCAGACTGAAGGTTACAGTTTAACAATGAAGACCATGGATAGGAACTGTAATTTTCAGTCAACAATATTTTATTAAATTTGATATTTAGCAACCATAAGAAGAACATTTGGGTAATGACATAAAATACAGGAATGGTGAATACAATCCAACATGAAGACATAGGATAAAAAATCAGTATGCACATTACCTTAGCGTTCTCAAGCAGAACTTCATCTCTACCTAAGCCAGGTCCTATGACAACCGAGTGCAGCCGTGGTAACCACTTTTCCACCTCATGGATAGCATTGGGACTATCACTACAAGGAAGTGTGGGAAAAAAAAAAAAAAAAAAAAAGAGAAATTTAAGGCGGCTTCATTTTAGTATCCTCAGAAACTGAGTCCAAGATGCAAGATAGAAAGAGGTATTTCTTATCTTGAGTGTCAGGCAATTCTATCCTCCAAACTACAAAGAATCTGTGACCCAGGAAATATAGAATGGTTGTCCAAATAGCTAAAATGAAAAATTTCTCTCAATTCATTCTTTAGGGGATATCACATAAAAATGAGAATGTAACTGCAAGTATCCACTGCAGCTGCTACAAAATAAAAAAATAAAATCCAAGCAGGAAACTACCAATTTTTAGAGTCTGTCACAATTCCCTATTAAATCCTCCTTTGCAGAAGTTATACCTTGGAGAGAGATCCACCATCCTTGCAGGTATATATTACAGCTTGCTGGAAATGATGCAATTGTTTATTACCTCACATGGCAGAATGATAAATCTCATGTGCTTTTTTGTCAGTTGCTTCATAAGAATTTGTTCCAACTGAATTACAGCCAAATTGTCCCCTTTCCCCAAAAGACAACAGAAGAAACAAGCTATTCAGTATGGGCATTATCTGCTTGTAATGCTTAAAATTTCTATAGCATTCTGGTTTTTGTCTACATTGGAAAAATGATGAGAAAATTCACTGCCAAATATAGCTGCCACAATACAGCATTCAGCCACTGACCAGAATTGTTTATTTTGTTCTGATCAGTTTTGTTGTGTAAATAGGTCAGAATATTTTGAAAGCACTGCCCAGCATTTGCAGTTAATCCTTACTGACAGCATGGAGGGAAAATTTAGCCTCCCTCCCTTCCCATCTCTGACATTAGTGACAACAATAAATGAACATTTTAACTGAAGCACGGGGGAATAAAGCTCCCTGTAGGCTGAGCAAGGGGGTACTGCTTTACAGTATTGCCCAGGTTATTGTAAGCTTGCAATACTCCAACAAAGCTGTATTATTACAGACAAAAGCCACTGCGTGTTATTCATAACCAACAGCTGTCCTGATGGGACACAGCACTTGGGAACAAGTGTTTAGGTTGTGTCTGGCAGAATCAGCAAATTCCACAATGATTTCTGCAAGTGCCAGGCAGGAGCCCAAAGCTTTTGCAGCTGCAGGGAGCAAGGCATCCCGCTCAAGGGTGCAGGGATGCGGTGCCTGGCCACAGCCCAGCGACTCCTCCGCTGGCAAGAGCAGCCTCAGAAAGCCCCGAGGTGCCCTGTGCTGACACCACAAAACAGCTCTGCCAAAACAAAGCTGCTGGGTGGGAGCAATGACCTGCTGCAAGGGCAAGGGAGACAGTGAACCACGACAGGACATCGCTGTCCCTGGAGCAGTCCCTGCTTGAGCAAGCTGAACTTCCATGTGAACACCGCAGCTCCCTCCCTCCTCCCCTACCTCGCATGGAAACAACAGCAGTTCAAGAACTGTTAAACAGCTCACTTTTCTTTTTATTTATCTCTGTAAAGTCACCTATCAGTTTATGATGCAGATAGAGGCTGGAAATAAAAATGACTCAAGAAATAGCTAAAGCACTATTATTAAAAAAAAAAAAAAAAAAGACAGGTCTTTAATATGTGGTAGGTTGAACATATGAAAAACTGCCTGCAAACCATACTCTAATAAAACATCAACATTTCTGAATGCAGACCACTTTTCTTTGTTCACATAGTGAACTTATTTTATCTTTGAAGAGCAATATATATCTCAATATATGTAATTCTCAAATAAATAGATCTACATATCATATAGTTGTAAGAATACTGCAACTTCTAGATATATAAGGATGTCTGGATTCAACATACCTTTGTATAGCAGAAGTCAAACACATTTTTAAAAAGTTTCATGGAACATAAGCTAAGAATAGAGCCAGAGGTAGTATCATAAATGCTCTGCTCTTCTACAGATACCTTATGCAAATAATCTAACCATAAAAAAAATTGACAATTTATTTATATTCAGGATTGAAATAAGATAAATTTGTCTAAAACTCAATTGATAATGTGCACGTTTCAAAACAAAGCCATCTCTTGGGAAATAAACAGTCCAATATGAAGCCATTCCTGCACACTTTGCCTCTGGTAATAATAAAAACCTACTGTGGAGCTTTTCATCTTCAAAGCATTTTACAAACATTATGTTCAACTCCTTTGCAATGTCACATCAAGAAGCAATCCAAGATGTGCAGGGTCAAAAGATTTAAAAATGGTGATAATGACTACTACATTGCAAAACCAGCTATAAAAATATGCTGTAAAGTAACTGATGGATTTTGAATCTTCATAAAGAAAGCAGAAAAATACTGTCTCACAACAGCATCATGCCAGCTTCACTTCAAGACATGGATGTTCAAACAGCTGTGGCTATGCAGCCATGGACACTGTACCAATATCCTGTATCTACAGCTGCTCAGGAAGTGAAGGGCTGTTGTGTTATCTCACACTTTATGTCCACACACACATGGAATCGGCAGCATTTTAAAGCTGATAGGGTACAAATGATCAACATGCAGCTTTCTTCAGGCAGGGGTAAACCTTGAATGTTCCTGACCACGGGATTTAGCACAAAGGCAGAAATTCCTCTAGCTCTTAACAGTGACAGTCTACACACAATGTTTAAACACACCCAGAAAAGCTCTCTGACTCTGAAATCACATGGCCTCTGCACTCTCGGGCTTCAAAACAGGCAAAGCTCAACCTGCCTGTTGGGCACAGTTCCTGGACCATGGTAATTCCTCATCAGTGGAAAAAGTGGTTGGGAAAGGCTGGTTGGCATGGGTCAAAATCCTTGCTAAGGATCATTTGGATCATTTGCCTGTACAGATAATTGTGCCTCGGTACTGAGGAATAAATACTTCTTGGAAGCATTTAGTTTATCATTACAGAAAAAGTCAACACATGTTCATGTTTGTCTGTGGATCAAAACCAGACAAAAATGTCTGGAAAAAACTGCTTTGGAGGCACCAGCACAGAATACCATGTCAGGTCCTCAGCTGTTCTCAGTGTACTACACTCACACAAAGAACACAGTTAACCTCCTTTGTCACTTCATGCCCATTTATCTGCCTTGTTACTAGCCTGATCTCAAACCTCTCCTGTTAATTATCACCTCCACTGCCCAAGACATTGAAACAACAACTAAAATTAGCGCTGTATTTAAAAAAACCCAACACCTCTCTAGAAAGGTACAAGGTATGAAGAAAACATCCCCTTGATCAAAAGAGATGTGATCTTAAAGCTCTGACAGAAACAAATCAAGTAAGCAAGACTCACTATTGCCTTTAGCAGTGCAGAGCCACATGATACCCAACTTGATTTTTTTCCGAAAGAGATACCACAAACGCAATACCCCCACTCCAAAGCACAAAGCTAGTAATAATATCAAGAGGAGCAGGAAAATCTCTTAAGGCCAGGAGAAAACAGCATTTCAGTTTCTGAGAAGAGGGTAAAAACCTTTGAGAGAGACTTGGATTAAATAAAAATTTGGGATTTTCCAAAATAAAGCAAGTTTTTTTGGAAGGTGACAGGGCAAGACTTTGGGAACTAGTCTGGCTTTCCTCTAATATAAAAATACAAACTCTGCACCATAGACATACACGATAGGAATAATTGGGAAACTGAATCCTAGCAGTTAACACCTGTAAACATGGAGAGTGAACTACAATACCTTCGTGCAGATGTGCAAAAAAAGATTCTAGTGACAAACCACATGAGAGAATAAATGGGGAATGAACAAATCCGCAACAGCTACTTCCAGCTAATTGCTACGTTATGTGACATGTTATCAGATGCCTTCTGATGAAAACCTTTATTATGACAGCTCACTGTTGTTCAATCAAGCAACTAAGCAACACCCCTCCAAATTCACAAACACTTCCTCAAAACTTTAGCCTGTCTGCAAAGCAACCAATAAACCTGACTGCATACATTAAAGAACAATCACAGGGTAAACACATAAATAACAACTGCAAGACAAGAAAATAATTAATAAGAAAAACTGAAGGAGGTTCTGTAACTTGTGTCATATCTGTGAAACTGCATAGGTAAGAGAGTCTAAAGCTAATTCAGCAATCACTGAATCAATTTCACACACTCTCCATTAGTCAGATCAGAAAAAACAAGCAAGCAGAGGGAATTACATGGAGGGACACGAGAGAAAAGGATTCCAGAGATGGGGTCTGATCAACTTTGCTTGGCTATTAGTGAGAGGGAAGGGGAGGCTGAGATGACTGATGATCTCTTGGGAAGGCAGAGACAACACCTTCATCATTTGCTGTCCCTGAAGCTGCTGGGTAGGCAGCACCAAGGTATGGTATTTAGTATCTTGCATGTTTATCTTTTTGTTCTTTTCTCTGCTTCCAGAATGTATTGAAAAAAGTACTTTTCATGGCAAAATAGACAAGGATTCTTCAAATTAAACATCACCAAGTCTCTAAAATGGTGTGGACAGATTTTCTTTGTAAATTATTAGTGGCTTTAGATAACTTTTGCCACATGAACTTTACGAAGTTCAAGGAGTGCAAGGTGCTGCCCCTGGATTGGGCCAATTCTAGATGTGAGTACAGCCTGGGAGAAGTCATTGCAGGCAGCCTTGAGGGAAAGAGCTAATAAAGAAAAAAGAACTAAGTTAAGCTTTTTGCTCTTCAGAACTCTTTCACTATATTTCACTATCACACAATAAAAATTGTGCTACAACACAGTTCTGTAGATTTTCATCTTAGGGAAAGCTTGATGTAATAACATTTCCAAAAACAAACAAAAACTCTTAACATTTTAAAAAAAAAAATCCCCACCAAACACCAAAGATGGTGGCTACTGCCCTAATACCACCCACAGTTCATAAGAATCTTCTAGAGCTGTTTGTAACAGATCTCTGACAGGTGCCATCTCCTTGAAAATCTGCTCTAGGTTTGTCACTGCCCAGAGCTGGGGAGACACTTGACAGCTAGGACCTGAAACACAACTCCCATCCTCAATTCTCCAAAGAAACAAAATTTTGTTCTATTCTGCATTTTATTCAAAGACTGGCTTTTATCAAATGATCAAAATCCACCAAGCATTAGCTTTAAATAATCACAGAAAGCTCTAAACACAGCAGCTTTCCCCATTCAGGATGAATGACAGTTTCTGTCATTGCTTTCCAGAGGAGGGAAAGGAACAAGAGATAAGGTGCAGCCTTGTCAAATTTTACATGCAAACAAGAATATGTGAAGCAAAGTCAGCAAGTGTATAACCAGGAGCTACAGAAATAGTAGATAAGCATGAATGACAGCACAAACAGGAGGCAGCAGGACTGTAGCTCTTCACATGGGTCTTAGGCAGAGCTGGTACCACCTTAGTAATCAGAGGTGTGGTTTGGACATCAGAAAATGCCAATCAGTGGGACCTCCTGCTAGAGAAGAACACGGGACCAGAGCAAGACTGCTGTCACCAGATTGACTATATGGCTCCTCACTGGAGAGTACATTATTCAAATTCTGCTTGTTATCTGTACACACTTGGTACGACTGAGGCAACTCCAAATGCATTAAAATGTCCCACTGCACAAGTCTGTTTATGGAAACAGACAAAGGCACACTAAGGGGGCAGTTTCATAGCAAATCTACAGACATATCTTCAAAGATGGGAAAATATTTCTCATCTGAAGATGAAAGAGTTTCAGTTTTGTTTGTCCAAACACTGCAGGTAATTCTAATTAATGTGAATCAAATGTTAGACCTGCTGACACTTGGAACCTGTCATGTAATGCAACACATCAAAAGAGCCAAAGATGAGACACAATGTGTAGCTTTAGGACTGAAGTAGTTGTCTCAGAAAGCGAATTGTTACCAATAGTGGTAAACCGTGGGTGAGGTTTTTATTGGAAACTAGGAAAATAAGATAGGGAGTAAAATTATCCTGGAAAGAATGGGTCAAATGAATGAAAAGCGAACCCAAACAATGCAAAAAAACACATTGAGTATAAAATTAAACTAATTCTCCATTCCAAGAGTGGCTGTATTTGCCAACACTTAAATCATCTTTCTTGTAAATTATTGCCGAATTTCCAGAAGTCCAAGGGCTTCAGGCAGCCTCTTTAGTCCTATGAACAGAACTGGAAATAATAGCTTCTTCTAGAGAAGCTCTTTGAGCCCATCATCAACTCGTGTGTCTCTCATCAAGCACCTCAGTCAGGTAGAGCAAATCACAGAGACAACAAGCTGGCATGAAGCTGTCTGGATGCAATTAGAGAACAACAAAAGATGCATTTATTAAATTAGGATTAGCATATTAAAATGCCCCCCCAAAACGTTTAGAAGACAAAAGGGTCATTTTCACTTAACATGCTGTTTAAATCTTTAAATTGTGTATAATCTGTAAACACTGCATAGACAATACATATTTTCCAGCTACAATTTGATTAAATAACAGAGAAGAAAATGAAAGAAAAATAAAGATCTTAATGAGAGAGGGATTGAATTCTCTTCAAATCAAGTCTTCATTTCCAGACATTGAGTAAGTTAATTTAGACACCAGAAGCAAACCTGTTAGGCTTCTTCTGAGTATTAACAGCAGCAGGAGCAGCAACCCATTACCCAGGAAAAGCAGGAGTGTCACAAGTTCATAGGAAGGGACTGCTCTTAAAGTGCAGATACCAGAGTCTTTACTTGCTCTCTATTCTACCTTTAAGGCAGTAAAAGTGTGAATGACCTTTTGAGGTAAACATTTAGAAAAAAATGCCATATTGACCATATCATTGTTTTGGGGTTTTTTTCGTAATGACAACAACCGAAAGTGTTTTTTCCAGAGCTGCTACTTGGACACCAGACCCTCACTTAGGTACCAGATGTTCTGCTTCATTAGGAATTGGGTGGTCACACACTACAGGCATTGGAGCTAACAGTCTCTTTAACAGAGAACCCAAATGCACTACCCAAGTGGGATCACCTTTCTTAAGCAGAGCCGAGCCTCTGGCATCCTGTGAGAGCCTCAAAGGAGAAGCTGTTGCCTGACTGTTTTCTGAGATTTCTTACACAGACATGACAACAGCACTGAAGGTCAACCTTATCTAGCCTTGTAAAGATACCACAGCTACCAACACAATCATTTTATGACCCACGTTTAGATACATACAAATATTTAAAGCAGTTGTAGTCTGTTTTGATCTTAACCACATTACCAGTGTGTATTATGACAATCGTCCCAAAAAGCATAACCAAATGTCTTGACCTCCTATTTTCAGAGTTCATCGAAGTGCTCTTGACTCATTATACTTCCTGTGAACTGATCTGATAAATAGAATTTGTCTAATATTTTTCAAATGCAATCAACCAAAGTTGTAACTTTAAAAGCTGTAAAATGAAGATGACAATGTAATTTCCCTCAGAAGGGGACACATTTTAAATGTTTCTAGAAAAAATAATGCACTTTTTAAATGTTAAAACCAGTAAATAAAGTGACAAGCTTTTATCACATTGGTACCGCTCACATTCAACCCTTAAGCCACAGATAACAGTGGAATTGACACCCAGAAGGCTAGAGTACTTCCAGTCAGCTGTGGACATGTGAGAAGACAGGACAGATCTCAGCCTAAATATCTGCTTTACTTATTGTCATCTGGGAAAAAAAAAGGGCTGGGGAGGGATCCTAAAACCTTCAAAAACAAACCCCAGGGATGCCTGCCTTCACTCAAACTCAAGAAAGACTGAACACCAAAGAAATTTGATCCTGGTTTCAAACCACAGCAGTATGGCAAGCACTCAGGAAGATAAATTTGGCCAGATCTAACTGGAGTACAACTCTTTCTGATGTATCAGAAAGCAGCACAGACAGCAGCACTCCCTGCAGCAATGCTACGAATCTTTGGCTACTTTTCACATTTTGAGGAGGTGATAAAACCTCTGCTGCAATCACATGGGACCTCTGCAACAACAGGAAGGAAAGGGACAATAGTGTAGGGTGAATAAACCTCCCAGCTTTTCTTCACTCTGCAACACACAGCCAAGAAAGTTGGACACAGGAAACAGGTCCATAAACAAGTTTTGGCCATGGCATTGCATGACAGAACAAGAAAGACTTTATATATTTATATTCTCTAAGTCAGCACATACAAACTGACCTTTATCTTGCCCTAAGTACTTAAGAAAAAACCCAAACCTTCTCATGTCATTCCTAGCCAGGCTGATGTCTAAATGAGGCTTTGGAAGAAAGATCTCAAAGTTTATGTCTTCTCTCATCTTCTCTGCAGGTGTAATAGGGACCCAGCAGCCAAGTCACGTGTGCGACATCTTTTTCATTGCTGGAGGAATATCTGTTTATTTCCTGACTTTCCCTGATGACAACAACTCTGCCCTTCTTCCAATAGCTGATCCAAAAGGGAGGTTAGTGCCAGCATTACACCAAAGTCGTATTTAACAGCCATCCTTAGCTAACATGACTAAAAGGTATGAGCATCCTCCAACATTGCATCGATGCTTTCGCATCTCCTCTCCACATAATAAATTACAGGGGGCCAAAAATCTTCAGATTATTCCTGGGCCTGCAGTAAGAGATCTGGGACTGGTTCAGAGTGCTCAAGTAACTTATCAGGGCCTCAACTACCCATGATTAACTTTCATGATTTTTTTCAAATGGTCAAAACATATATAAAATTCAATAAAACTAGGTAAAATATGTTCCAGAAACCCTGATCTTCACTGAGTTTCTTCATTAAAGGTAACTGGTCTCAACACACAGTCCAGCCTCAGGAAAATTTTCTTCCCAATTATTCTTATTTCAAACTCAAAAGAATAATCTTTTTCAAAATGCAACGCAAAACCTGAACTCTGCAATTAACTGTAAGACTACTAATAATTATGACCATCTTTCCTAGTCCATACAAACCCAGAGATACAACCAGCTAAGAGGAAGGTATTAGTTCTAAATCCATGCCTTGTTCAAGGGTGGCTTTTTGGTGGATAATGTAAAATTACATCACCTCTTTGACACCACAAGCAATTAATGACTTCATTCTATTTCTCTGATAAAACCCTAGAGATCAAGGAGCATATCAACTGTTGACTTTACAAATTATCTGATAACCAGCTTACAAGGGGGCTACTCAGTATCTAGCTCTTTTCTGACCTACAGAAAAGAAAATCTCTGTACAATTATGAAATGTCCCTGCAAGAGAATAATACATCACAATAGATTTATTCTCTCTTCTTTTAACATACAACCAGCTGGGTTCATATAGCTCATTTAGCTCTAGGATCTACCAGCACAGGATAAGCCAACCCAACACAGGTATCCAATAAGTTTATTCAATCTGATCTGAGCCAGGCCATTAACATGGCAAATATAAAAAAGCTGCTGAAAACTCTTCACTAGAAATGCATGAAGGAAGTGTGCACACAACTACAGCAAAAATCTATACAGAGAACGCCTGCAATAAAATTTAATAAAATGTAAAGGCTAAGTTTTATCTCACCTGTATTTGTGAAGCATTTACAGTAGGAGTAGATTAGCTGACAAAAAAGGAAAATGCAGCAGAAACCTGGGGCAGCAGTTACAAGACCAAGGAGAGCAGATGTCACCAAGACTGGGTATATTCCACTATTCAAAAGACCCCAGGTTCTGCGATATGCATGTTTTGCTTCTCCACAGGAAAGCAAAAAGTCAGACATCAACAATATTGAACTGGTTAGCTGGTCAATTTTTGAATAATACCAGGTTGTTGTGGAAGGGGCCATAATGCATTTGACAGAATCCCTGAATAAAAAGGAAATGTTACTATTGAAAATACTGACTATTCACAGCCTCTAGACACCCTGTTTTCATTATTCTGCTCAGGTAGTGAGGACACAGAGCCAAGTGCTGAAGCTTCATCTTTCCAGATTCCAGGCTCTCACATGCAGTCTGAGCTCTCACATTCACTTACAGGGAATGAAGTCAAGAAACAAAAACCACAGAGAAAGTGGCACTGTGAGTGTCCTCAGCATGGAGTGTTACACCAAAAGGATTCCTGGGATGGACCACAGTTGAGGTCACATGGAATTGCCCTGGCAGTGCTGCAAGATGGATGTTCATTTTCATAACCCTCCTTCTGCAATCCTGCTCCATCATTCTCATGTAACATTCTCTGCATCCTTCAAGTGACAGACATTTGCCAAAGACCTGAAATGCTCCAGTCCAACTTCTAACTCTCGCATACCTTCACCAGTCATGCTGGCAAAGATCTGCAACAGCAGCTGTAATGAGCCAGAAGAGCCCAAGCATTCAGAGGGGGCGAGAGCCTTTTCTTCCCTTGAGGTGATCTGCTGTGAGGTGAGGGCAGTAGGGAAAGCAGTGGCAGCTAAGATGATAAAATGTCAGACTCCCAGCAGTACAAAATGGCAGCTGAACCCTGGCAAAATGCCAAGCTGCTCAAACAGGGAGTTGAGTACACAGGCCCATAATTATGATCAGCATAATAAGAGAGTGGTACAACAGCTACCTAGTTACTCTGAAGGGTCATGGAGAAATCATAACAAAGCAAAGTTTTAAGGAGAGGCACAAAAGAAAACAACGGCATAGCTGCTCGTGGGTTTTACCCCGAGGTTCCTCCATGCGTGAAGTGCGGCCCGGGAGAAAGTACAAAGGCTGTTTAAGAGATCAGGCTCTGAATCGAGAGCAGCCGGCCGTGCCTGCCGAACTCAAACGGCTCCACAACATACAAAGGATCATAGGAAAAGTGTGACACTGAAGACAAAGGACCTTACAAGAAAAATAGGCTGTTAGTATAAATTTCAAAAAAACTTGGGCTCAGTAGAGTCAATCAAGATTATTTCCTTTCTAACCAGAAAAGGCTGTTTTCTCTTTCCCTCTCTGTGAAGCGGTTTGAGAATGAAGCAGAAGATATAAAAATACGAGAAAATTTAATAAATAAAATCTGAACATTCAGATATTTGCATTTTTTTCATTTTGAATGTCATGTAAACAATATTTACAGATCCACTGCATCGTGCAATTAGCCCAGCTGCCTGCATGAAATTAATCAGTTTTAATAAAAGTATTAAATGCTGAGTCACCGACTTAATGATATAGGAACATGAAAATCTGTAGATTGCCTATACTGTGTACATCTGAAGGAACTCATAGAGCAGAAGTTTAAAATCAAAAGTTCTCTTTGCAGGTAGAAAGATTAGAGTTTTCACTGAAATCCCAATTCCACAGAAGACACTGAGAATCTGTGTATAAAAAAATCCCACTCTTACTTAGCAGGCAGGATCTGGTCCTTCATGAACAGAAAGTTTACTGTTGAACCTATTTTCACTTCCCTTTCCCTCTGTGCTGCTTCTATTTCTCCTATTAACTTTTCCATTACCAGACATCAAAAACCACTGCATACACAAACAATGCTTTTCCCAAGGCAAGGTCAACTCGTTACCATACAAGATGACCATATGCTGTATCTCAAGTGGAACCCATCAAGACACCCCGAGTTAAATGTTAATATTGTCATTAGACTCCTCCATTGTATTTGGTATCATATGATATCAGACAGAACATCAGCTGAAGAGAGATGCTTTTTTAGATTGAAGAGGCAAACAGTTACACTGGTTAAAAACCCTACTCTTGCTTTCAAACATCACTTTTATTTTGTCTGAAATCCATAAAGTTATGGGTTTCTTCTACCTTTGGGGAGTGGGGGGGAAAAGCTGCCAACAAAACACAACCCTGTTCAACTGCCTTCCTTCTAAGCACCTCTGTCTCCAGTGACAGGAATGAAACTCACCTTCCGAATGCAATAAACTTGTGACTTCCAACTGCAGGCATCCCCATAAGGAAGACCACATTCTTGTTCTCAGACACCAAAATATTTCTACTGTCATAAATCCTTCCTGACAGCAATATCTGACAAACATGTTTTTAAATTATCCTTCTCCTACCCTAATCACAGCTTTGCTAGGTACACCAAGAGACTCTGACACGCACTGGTGCAAGCTAAGCTCAGACATACACACCTAAGGCACACATCTTAATTCTCATTTGCAGTGCTCATTGCAAACCATCATAAAACTAACTGAAACAAATTTATCCTATGAAACTTCATCAATCAGTAACACGTTTCAGAATAAAAATTCGGAGAAGCACACACACACGGATTTTCCCAATTAGAAGGACAGTTACTTATTAAACTTTTCATCTTCTTGTTAATTAAACCCTGTATTTTATATAATTTTAGAACATCTATTTATTCCCAAGAACAGGTGTGTACCTCAAGCAACATATTGATAAAGAAAACAGAGAATTAGCATCTTGCCTTGTTATTTTGCATAGGTGTCTATAGACATAGTAGTGAGAGGAAAACAAGACACATTACTGTTAAATACTATTAGGGCTGAAGAAGCAAGAGAACACACTCCATCTGCCTTTCAAATGCAGATTTCAGAATGCTGACTTGTAGTAATTTGTAGTTCTGGATCTTGCTACTGTTCACTGGTAAATGCATTACAATCACAGAAACATGTCAGCAAGAAGCAGAAAGAAAGAGCTCTGCTTTTTAGAAGTTGTACTTTGACAGTCACAAAACGAAATTCACAACTCACTGTCCCATATTAAATATTCAACTGCTTGTAATGAAAGGACAAAGCCTGGAGTTTTTGTGATCTCCAGCTCATCCATCCAGTAAGTCAGCAAAAGAAATAACACAAACTAATCAATTATCAGACTGAAATATTAAAACTGGTAAGCCTAACTAGCTCATTTAAACAAAATGTAAGTCACTTACAGAACTGGATGAACAATCAGCTCTGGACTGTATGATTTGATCACTGTTGCTGCATCTTTGGTACAAAATACATGGGATAAATCTGCACCCTAAAAAAGAAAATTTGCAAACAGTATTACAAAATTTATACTTAATAATGACTTTATCATTCCAAAGATTAGTCAACTAATAATTCAACTGAATTCTTTCTTCTCAACAGTTTAAACAAGTTTTATTATGTGTCTTCTATTTTGGCATAGACTAGTATGAAATGTTCTGTTCTTTTCGTATCTAACTTGCAATGTAATTTTTTTGTTTCTCACTAACAGGATGACTGAAAACACAAATCTCAAATTTTTATTCACTTGAGAAATGCTTCTCATCTGTAGATGAGCAAAGACTACAATGTCTCATGTACAAAAGAACACAGACGAACATGAGAAAAACTACGTAGGAAAGCCATAGTACTACTGTAACCTACTTGTAAAATATAGCTATAGCAACCCATGAATACATTTCTAGTCCTACCAGAAATGGGCCAAATTCATACAAGAAAAAGGCTGGCACAATGTCAGCAACACGTCCTATGTTAAGTAAACATTGAAGCTGAGGAGTTGAGTCTCAAGCTTCTGCTACCAACTCAAAAAATCAGAATACACATAAAATTATGTAAGCAGTGACCAGACCAGTGATCTTGTATTGGTCATGCACACTGAAATTTCCCAGTATTAAGGAAGTATCTTCTCTGCTTTACCACTACACATTTAACATTTCAAGTTACTCTGACTGTGCAGATGTAACAGTCTGAAATCAAGTGACTTCAGTAAGGAACCTCCTAGTATTGCCCATAGTGGCCTTGGGATCTTATAGCAACATGATTAAATAACATCATTTCAATTTTAAATCTTTGAGAGTTTGAATCCTGAGGGAAGAGGTGGTTGGAAATATCTGGGATGGCTACCTATGTACTGAGAGAAAGCTTCAAAAAGAAAAACATACACAATGAACCGAAAGTACTGACACACTATACAGAGTATTCTGAAAATTAGATGTATTACGTAAGCACGTAATTGTTTACATTCAAACAATCACCCTGTATTTACATAGGCTGTTTAGCCATTTAATATGTAATAAAATAAGGAAGTTCATGCTTCTAGGAAAAATAAAAAAAGCTTAGAAAATACTTCTGCTGAAGATCAGAATGCAAATAAAATGTGCTATTAGAAATTATATCGAATTCCACCCACAAACTTACAGCATGTAAGAATTTTACTAGGCTAAAGTTTTAAGTTTTGAAAGAAAGTTATTTCATTCAACACAGTTATCAGGTCCAGAAAAAAATTCTGAAGAACTCATTACAGCATAAACACAACTTATAACAATAATCTAAGATTATTTTATTGTTCACTTTTGGAGAAAATATTTCATCAACTCTTGGAAATTTCCTATACAACTCTCTGAAATTGTCAAATTCTGGCGGTATTTCTTCACCTTATAAAGAGAAAGGAAACACAATGAATGAAACACAGTAAATGAAACATTTACAAAGTATTTCTACAAATTCTGGGCTAAGGATTCTCTTTGCTCATGAGAAGACCTTCTAGAGCTTGAAGTTCATGTGCATTACAGAAAGAATGCTATTTTAAAAATGACACCTAGGCAACAGAAATCATAAAAAGTTCATTTAGAACCTGTATAGAAGAACACGTACCACTTTGAGAGCTGTAATTGCAGCAAAATATGGTGCTCCAGTGTATCTAAAATTAAATAAAATTTAGGTTAAGAAACACAATAATAAGATTAGATAATGATCTTTCCTAGAAATATTTACAAAGATCATGCCATAAACCAGCAAAATTTTCTCAAGTAACAGAGGCAAAACTTTAGAGACAAACAAAACAAGAGACAAAAACTGTTTCCAAGCTAAATATGGGATCTGTGACCTGGATCAATCCCATCTGACTTTAGACGCTTAACTAAAGTGCCTAAACTGTGATTCCAGTTGCCCTAAATTCTCTTTGTAAAGACTGAAGAGAGAGAGATGAACACAATCACCTCCAAAGGTGCTTACTTCAGCCAAGAGGTAAGAACCTATGACCATTAGCTTCTAACTCCTGGCTATTTGACACAGCTACAAGACAGCTCCTTTTTGCTCTTTATGGAATGTTTATTAATGGCACATATCCAACAGTAGATCTCTCTCATAGAAGAAACATGTCATCTCTCTTTCAAAGGGGAAAATGAAAAACAGGAAGGTGTAGTGGGTCATTCAAAGTATTGTGGCCAATATTGTTTCTAGATCAGTACAGCATTTAACTGATTTATGCAGTACATCTTTTCTCCCCTGAAATAGGTTATTTCCATTACTCCAGTACATAAAACGTTAAGGTATTGATAGAATCTAGTAAACACCAATATTTATCAAAATAAAAAGCCCACAAGAAAACATAGCATCAGAAAATAGAGACACAGTTCCCAAGAAAGCAAAAAATCAGATGTGCTGCTGTCTCACTCTACTTATTCTAAAACCTCATCATGCAATGGGTAAAGACTAACACTAAAAGTGGAGAGTTTGGTGGTCAAAAAATACAGAGAAGGTAATACAAACAGCATTTTAAGTTCCCATAACATTCAGTATCAAAATTTTGCAACACATCTGCAAGGCACCATGTCCTTTCCTAAGTATGCATGGTCATGAAGATGGAGTATTAAAGCTCTCTGGAAAACTGTGGTTTAAGTGTAAGGTGACTGAACAGCTTCTACAAGTAGTTATGACATCCTGAAGCTTTATCAGAAGCAAAAATCAAATTTCTATTTAACTTACTCTCGACATCCTCCAACGATGCCTATACGACCATCTTGACCTTTATGCTTTTTCCCTGTTAGAGGAGGGATAACATTGCGCACCAGCTGAAAAATATTCTCCATATCCTTCAGAGAGTGTGTTCTGTGCAGTGAAAAAGATCTCTCTATAACTGAAAAGAAGAAAATAAGCATTACTTCAAAGGATGTTCTTTCTTAAACTACTGCCAAGCATTTAAGCATTCAAGTACACTAATGAAATCACACAAAGATACACGAAGTGACATATTGCTAAAATCCAAATGCTTTGTCACTTGAAGGCCTTTAGAACAATGAGTAACTAGGGAAGGTGATGATTATAAAAATGCATTCAGGGTCTGATGAAGAGAATATTTTCACTGACTGTTCACAGTCCTAATTTAGGGCTCAGGTACAGAAAGAAACAACCTAGTATATGAACATTTTGTAACGAGAAATATCTTCTCAGTTCAGCCTGAAACCAGCTCCATAATTAAACTCAACTGAAATAGGAACACTTAGTAAGTACTAAACACACCCAGATGCAGAGCAAGCACAAAGCAACTGAAATCAAATTTTAAATATGCACCCTACCTTGTATTTCGCTTCCCCTTAAAGACTTCCACCTCTTAGCAGAATGAGGGCCTATCTCACTGCTTTTTTATTTTGGTAGGCAGTTACAAAGCATAGTGAAAGTCTTTCTGCAAAACTATAATCCAACGCACTAGATGCAAACATCACACAAAGATCATTTTTAGCTGTAACACATCTCCAGATCTCTGATGCAAAACTACATGTCAAGCCATACACTCAACCAACTGCACACTCAGTAGACTATGTATCAAATGACTCTTTCAAAAGGCTACAAAAATTTAGGAGAAAAAATTATTTCAACAATTACAACTAGAAAAAATTAAAACATTTACCTAACAGGTGAAAATCTGAAGACCACTACTTCTTATCAACAATGTGTTAACTATAAACTGCAGCAAATACACTAAAAGAGCAAGTTCTTAAAAGCTCCTCATTACCTGTAAAATTCAGAAAGTTCAGAAAAGCAGCTTATTTGAATGCTAATATTGGTGTCCTAGACCACAGCTATGCTGACTTTCTTTTCTACAGATGTCCTAAAAAGCTTTAAAGGAACTGCTACACATATATAACATAATTATGTGGAAAATAACCCCCATGGTACTCCTTATTTTCAGCTGTATAAAACTCAGCAACCCCTTCACCCAACTCCAAAATACAGAGGAGAGGAAAAAAAGGAAGAGGAAACAAACAAACAACAACAAAAAAACCTGTTCCAGAAATATTGGCCATAATAAGGGGAAAAAATGTCATAAACAAGAAAATTTCAAATCTGTGTGTGCTATCAGCAAAATGCATCTTTTTCTCTGTCTTCCACAGAATCTAAACCTAAACAAGACATGCTAATCTTCAGTAATAGTATGCTTTAGTCTTCAATAATGATAAATACTCCTGGCTGATCTTTTGGCTTTTGAACACAGGCATCCCACTCTTACTGAGAAATAATAGAAGGGGGAGGGGGGGCTGTTGGGAAGAAAGGAATGAAAATTAAAGAAAAAACTCCACAACCTGTTTTGGATTACAGTCGAAATAGCATTGCAGTGACCCAGAGGAGAACAAAATGCTCATCTCCTCTGAAAATAGGGCAGACTATTTTCTTCAAATCACACTTCATACTCTCGCTGGTTTTCAACCACACAAGAATATTATATAGCTTGGAACCCTGAAAGTGCAGTGTTGTTAAGAAGGCCTGTTTATTTGCTGCTGGTTTTTGTTCATGTGTGACTATGAAGTGACTACAAAATAAACGGAGAGAAAACAGAATTATGCAAAAAGACATTCTTAATATGGCCCTACTCTACCTACAGAATCACCATGGCATATACAAGTTCTGAACAAATGAAATCTTAATTCCTTAAAAGATGTGTTGCCTGAAGCATTATGTTCACATTTTAGCATAAACACTTTTTTACGCCTTTGCCAATTAGAAGATTAGAATCTCAAATTGCTCTTGCCACAGTTAAATAAATAAAATGCATTTTTGCATAATACAATGTGCCTGTACACCTACATGATGAAATCCAGCGAGAAAAATTGAACCTCAGTTTTAGGTTGTTACACACAATTAAGCCTTGCAGGAAAAAAACTTCAAGAAGTAATGGTCTGGCCTTGTAGGTACTTTCACCCCAGTCTAGAACCTCAAATTATTTCCTATGATATTTTCTAAAGCACACCAGTTTTCCTTTATTTTAAAAGTGAAAATATTTGAAACACTGTATCCTTTCATATCCTATGAAAATCTGCCGCCACCAGGAAATCCTGCACACCAACTATCCACTCAAGAAACACAAACAGATCTGCCAGGCTAAAGCCTCAACAAGCCTAACCACTCAGTCTGTCCCGCATTTCACAGGGAAACAGTAACTAACACACAGCTGAAACAGCCTCTCTGGACTCAGAGAACGCCCCTTAGGATCTGGTATGCCAGATTATTATTCAACACTGATGCTGAGTGGTTGGGGGTTTTTTCCCTCTTTTCAAACTCCACTTTTTTTCTTCCAGGCAGTGTGAAAATCAGAATTAGAACAGAATAACACCTGTTTCATTTCCACGTGGCAGGCTACAATCACTAAGCCCCAATTTGACTCTAGCTCCAGCACTGATGGAGTATCCCTGATTTCCTCCTGCTCATGCAATCTACCTCCATGTACAAACAAACCATGATAAAGACAAATGCCACAGGCACACACGTCCCAGGAAGTTTGTTAATGATTGCTACCATCCGCTTCTGGCCCACACGAGGTACAAAAGGAAGAGTTTGTGCATAAATACCAATTCTTGAGATACTTTGCCTTTTTCTTTAAAGTAAATTCAGATGCCCGTAGAATTTATAAAGAGCTGGTGTAGAAAAAAAAAAAAGGCAAATATTTTCATCTTCTATTATGCCTACTACAATAATGCAATGTTTAACTGATAAGATTCAGAATTTTGCTGTAAAGAAATTTATTTTAAAGAAGCTAGATCTTAACATCTGACTTACTTTAGTGTAGGCAAAACTCCGCTCTTTTCCCAGCCCTGAAAAAACACATGTGCAGCCTTAACTTCATAAACTGGACTATGCTTGATAACTTCAAGCAGAACAGCAGCAAAATTTCTGCTACAAAGTAAGTAATGCTTCCAGATTGCTTTCAGCAACTCTCCTACTTGCCTTTTAGGTATAAAACTTTTCCTAACTTAATTGTACAGAGACATGACTGTAGAAAGAAGTTCCCAAAGTTTACAGGGTTCAGAAAGTATGATTTTGCTAAAATTTGTTATAACTAATGTACCTGTATTAAATAATCGGTACAATGGTACGAATAATGATTTCATTTGACATCAGACAAACACCTTCACCACAATATCAAATAATTCCAATTAGCTTTTATTTTCAAAAGCTGCTTACTACCAGTGCTTTCACACAGAAGTTTTAAAAAGTACCCTAGCTTTTATTTATGCTGTAGAAGGAAGTACCTATCGGTGGAGAAAGTGTTGCTGTCATAGCATTATAATTAAAGTTATCCGCATATGAACGATGGTTTGCTCTCCGAGGTGGACTTGCTGGTATAGACTGTGACCTTTGTGATACTGTAGAAGAAATTCCAGCCAACATCTGTCCCAACATCTGTAACATCTGGAGTTCTCGAGCATGCTCAGCTTCCCGACGCTTGTCCTCAATTTTGAGCCTCTGCTCTTCAAATCTGTAAAATTTCTCATCTGTATCCATGCTCTGCTGCAGGAATTTTTCCATCATTTTATCCAATGTCAAATTTGTATGGCGTTTTTTTGATCTTTTGGGCTGATTGAGAGGTGGGGTAATAGTTGGAGCATTGACTTCTTTAAAGCCTAAAGCAAGGAAAGAATCAATTATTTTTCTGATGGAAAACAATTTTCTAAGAGGACAGTAGCAAAAAACCTCCCTACAAGATGTGACCTAGCGTCTCACAAAGCATTAGGATACACTTTCTCAATGTGAGCTGTATTTTATCTGAGATATTTTTCTTTCAGAGTACTAAAGCAAACCCGCAAACTTCTAACAAGTTGCAAGCGTAACAAAAAAATCACGGAGGCATTTTTTAATTGCTGTAGTACTAAACTTCAACAATAGGAGTCTTTTTCATCTTCTAAAAAGGTTTAAGTGAAGGTTATTAAATAGTATAGCCTCATTCGTGTATTGTAGGTAATTACATTAATCTAAATTGAGTTTCAGTCTGTTGGCATTCTAGATTTGCATTTCAAAAGAACATTAGTGTAAACAACTCTTTCATGGAGTTTAAATGTAGAAAGAAGGTTGCTTAAACGTCAACCAATTGGCAGATTCCTAAGTGATGTCAACTTCTGAAGACAGGTTCACGTTTATATGAAAACCCTGCATTAATCTAGATTGAAAACAAACAAGCGACATTTCCCCCACACCTCCACAACTCAAATGTGGAGGGTAAATAACGTGCAGGGAAAGCATAGGCTTTATTGAAGAGCTGTTTCGGTCCACAAGCCCGATAAAGTTAGAAGCAGTGTTTCTGAAACAACCCATGCAATTTATTATGTAAAAGCTCTCCCCTAGCTTTCTGGCTCATCTGCAACAACAAGCAGATTTTTCAGGTATTATCGTCATCATCGTTTTAATACCGATTAGCAAAAGTGCACACAGTCTGCAGGGAACAGGAAAATCCTCCAGCGAGAAGGATGTTTATTTTCTTGTACAATGCTACCTGACACTTTGTCTCGATAAGCTCTGCGCTAGTTTTCCACGGGTCTCCCATTTATTAATACCGACAAAAACTCACTAGGGTCCTCGTCCGCAGCATCTCCCCCTCCCCGATATGCAGCATTTCCAGCACCCGCAGCAGCCCGCTCCCCTCCCGGGCTCCCCAGTTCACGGGGACGCGCAAGGTGCAAGAGTGGGGGGAGGCACGGCCGGGTTTCGAAGCACGACGGACGGGGCAGAAGGCAGCAGAATAAGAGAAAAGCCACTCAGAAGCTAGCTGCGGAAAGCGCTTGCAGTCGGGTTGCGAGAGCCCGCGGGGTGAGGGGAGGACACCCGGCGCCGGGAGCCCACCGGCTACTCACCGTCACCGGGCGGCACGGGGATGGCGAAGGACGGGCACTCCACCTTGATGGGGTGGTCGGCGTAGGAAGAGCACTCGCCGGAATCCTCGGTGAAGTTGTCGCGGGGGGACTCCGGCCCGGCGTCCTCGTCCAGTTCGGCGTCCAGCTCGCGGCTGTTGTGCGGCGTGCCCGGCGTGGGCGGCGCGGCGAGCGGCCCCGCGGGCGGCTGGGCAACGTCGGGCGGCGGGGCCAGCGGCTCGGG
>VWYP01031439.1:185322-285214 GCA_013400435.1 Pycnonotus jocosus
GACACCAGCGGGCGGGGCCGCCGCGGAAGGTTGTGTGTTAGGGCCCGACTCGGCCCGGGAGAGGGGAGCTTGGCGCACCTGGCCCGGCCGTCACGGTGCTTTGGGGCTGTGTTCCCGGCCCTTTAAACGCCAGCTCTTATAAACTCTCAGGAATTTACCACGGTGTCGGCGTTTCACGCTCTTCCTATCCCTCAGTTCGCCAGGTGTTTCTGAGAAAACTCCTCATTTGCAAGTGTGATTTGCTTCTAAGGTGGTATTTCTTGCTCAGATACATCACTTTCCCCTGTACGCAGCGCTTGCCCTGTACTCCACTGGCGAGGCCATACCTCACGTCCTGTGCCCAGTTCTGGGCTCCTCAATCCACAAATGACACTTGAGGTGCTGGAGCAAGTCCACAGACAGGACACAAAGCTGGTCTGGAACACTAGACCTGTGAGGAGCAGGTGAGGAAGGTGGCATTCTTTAACCTGGAGAAAAGGAGGCTCAGGAGAGACCTTACCACTTTACAACTATCTGAAAGGAGGCTGTAGCCAGGTGGGAGACAGCCTCTTCTCCCAAGTGACCAGTGACAGGACAAGAGGACACAGTCTTACACTGGGCCGGGGAGGTGTAGGTTGTACATCAGGAGACATTTCATCACAGAAAGGGTGATTAGACCTTGGAATGGGCTGCCCAGGGAGGTGGTGGAATCACCCTCCGTGGATGTGGTTAAGGAAAGACTGGATATGGCCCTTACTGCTGTAGTCTAGTCCACACGTGTTATCCTGTGACTTCATAGCAGCATTCCATTATTATTTCCTTTAAAACTCAATAGAGTTGGTGAAAAGATGATCGGATGTTCACCTCTGGTCCTACGGCACCTGCTTAATCTACACAATGAATCAAAATGCAGCAGCACCCTGGAGAAACTTAACAAGATTATATGCATGAGAAATCTGAAACTTTTTTTTAAGCGGAAAAACAGCTGTAATTTCTGCTCTAGACTCCTGGGTATTTAAAGAAAGAGTATTGTTATTAACTCATAAAAGCTTGTAGCCCAACTGGCAATAAAATGTCAATGTTTCAATTAATATTTTGAAGGAATGAAGACAGACAATATTTTCCTTTACTGCCCTGTGTTATATATAAGCTATGGTCAAACAGACCTGCTGGCGTTACTTACTAAACCCAAGCAGGAGATACATATGTCTTTCCATTTCAGAAGCATTGCTTAAAACAGCCATGCTGTCTGCAAAGTACAAGACAGACAACATGAACTTTTAGTGACCCAGGTTGATCAGTAACCCGTGAGCAGGTCCAGAGCAGGACCTCGGATACCTGATGACTTCATTGTCAGGTATTAACTTGTTTATTGAAAAGTTGCTCTTCTACAGGTCCTGGTATCTGGTATGATTTTAAAGCCAATACCAAGTCAGTGAAATTTTCCCTTCATTCACTCAGCACAAGCAATGCTTTTCACCCTCTAATTATCTGAGTGGCAGTCCAAAAGATAGATTAAACAGACAATCACATTTAGTTTGCACATGAATTTTAACCCGGGGAAAAAATGTTGAACACTGCATTTCATACACTCATGTTTTGATTCCAACTGGAAGGATAATGAATGTGTAGATTCCCAGAACTCTAACACCAATTTAATGTCTGGAAGAGAGTGGAGGAAAGAATAATGTGGATTTTTTTTCATCCCATCAGGTGTCTCCACCAACAGCATGTCTTGTGCCCAACAAAGGAGAGAGGAAGAAAGATACAATTGTAATTTTTTTTTTCCTGAGTTCTCTGGTTTTCTTTGTAGCAAAGATGGAAGGGTGGTTCTGATGCTGCAGGTGCCTCAGAACTTGCTTGTGGAGGACCCAGTTCTCGATTTGTCTATAGAAGAAAACCTAAGGGTATCTGTGGGCTTCCCCTATGCCACAGTTCTTCAGCTTGTTATGCACAACTTTGTTGTGCACAACAACTTTTTGTAACAGCAGGAGTGCAAAACCTTTGAGCAAAACACATTGCCATTCCTCTGACATTCTCCTGCCCTGCGTCCAACGCAAGATATTTTATTCTGGTATAGCACTGGCTGCCATCTCTATACCTTGTACAGTACAAATCCATAACTTCTGGTGCCATCTCTGAGTGCAGCAATAGCAATACTACTTAACCAGCAGATAAGGCAGGGGGAAATGGCCTTTAACAGAACTACAGAAGGTAGGAGGTGTATGAGGCAAAAGTTCACACTCCCATCAAAGAGGTAGAGAAAAAGCAGCTGCAAGAGGCACTTACTTCTCCAGGTATATAATGTGCTTGTCCAATTTTTTTTTAATTGAGCTTTCTGTTCTGACAGTCATGTCACTTTCACTGCTTGTCCCTCTTATATGAAAGGAGGAATGACTCTGCAGAGTTCCATTTCCTTCTTTGTCAAAATCATTCTGGCTTCATTGCCTGTTGCCCTGTTGCTGGCCGTTACCTTTTCTTCAGTGCCTTGTCCCTCCTTCCCTAGCTCTTAACCTCAGCCTTGGGTTCCAGCATTTTAACCCTTCCGTAGCTGCACTGTCTTGGCAGCATGTCCTCCTCATTAGTGGATTAACTACCCTAACCTGTACCCTAACCCTACCCTACCCTCAGGCTGGCTGCATCAGGAGCCAGCCTGAGAATGTCCTACTGCTGTCAAGATAGCCAAGAGCTTGGAGGTTTTTCTTTGTAGTAGATGGCAGCAGTCACTGACAGCTGGCGCTTGCTGGGTACAGTATGGTGAGGGGTGGACTGTAAGTTAGATGTCCCTGGGTGGAGACCATAAAATAGTGACCATTCAGGACATTCTTTTCTTCTGCAGGTTCCTGATAAATCTCTGTTCTCAAGATCTTGGCTCTTTGCTTCTGGTGGCTTTGCACAGACTCCATTTGGTAACTGTTGCACAACCCTGCCTGCCAAAGCCATTCCAAGGTGAATGTGGACAGCAGGTGTCAATAGCAGAGTTTGCAACATCCTTTGATTGCATTCTCTCCACTCAAATAATTGACAGCTTGTACTGGAATCACCATTTAATGTCACAAATATTACAACCATATCCCTGTCAACATATGCATATTAATAATTGCAATAGGAGGTTTAAGCATACATGTGGAGAAAAGTAATGGAAGAACTCAGAAGTAATAAATAGCTCTAATTGAAACTGCCCTTAAAATACGACCAAGGATTTCTTTGTTGTTAAAATGGGAATCTGGAAGCACCTTTTGTTGTGAAAAAGATAAAGGTAGTCTTAATTTAATTTGAATGATTACCTAGCTAAATTGCAGCTGTTAGAATTGATAGTGGTAATAGAGAAGGCAAAAATGGTATAGGTGTTCTGATAAAAAGAGGGCAAATCCTGCAGGTGTTATTAGTAATGCTATTTACTCTCATTAAATTGAGTGGAATGAGCATGTTTTATACCACTAATGTACTTATCTTAGTATAGGACAAAAGGTGGCTATATGGTGTAAATTTTAGTTTATTAGTTTATTGTCTCTCTAGGCCACAAAGAAACTAGGAACACCTAAAGCTTGAGTAATTATTCCTGTCACTTCACTTTGTGTATTTTTATATTCAAGAGAAAGGATAACAGCAAGCAATTGACAACAAGCTGTTACAGGAATACATCAACATGGCTTTGGTTTCCCTATAAAGTTTACTAAACAGGAATGTTGTATAGGCTGAAGAAGGAAAAGAAAGCTGTATATGGAAAGAAACATACCCACACCTGATTAGATACAGTGTTAAAAGTTTGTCCCTACAGCTTCTGAGATTCTTCATATTCTTACAGATATTATCACTTCTAGACATAGTCTAATAATATTTGTGAAGCCTGTGCTTCACTAGGTAATTTTTGTTTTACCCGAAGTGAACACTCTTTTTGCTGAGTGTTAATGGTGAAAAAAATAACCATGAAAGAAACAATAAAGAAGATGTTTCTGGTTTGTACTCTCCTTAAAGCAGGCAATAAGAATGATCTGTGTAGTGCAATAGAAGTGAAGAGGGTTTTTTTGGCTCACCCAAATTCTTCAAACAAGTTCCTGATATCTAGTGCAAACAATTATGTAAAACCTCTTAAGCAACAACCAAAATGTTAAACAAATGGCCTCTTTTCCAATAGGGAATAAAGAGACTCTCAGAAAGTTGATACTGGGGAGTTATACAGATTTTTTAAAACTGCTGTATCCTGTTATTTGGTGGCAGAAGGTAACAATTGCCAAATCCATTAACTTACACAATTTAGAACATTGCTATTGTTATGAAATACACCATATATATAACTTTTTAACTGATCAGTAATGTCATTTAGACATGATTTGTTTTAGTTGTTTTGTAGCTGAGCCTGAAGGCTTTGCCTGAGTATCGTCTTACCCATTGTACATATACAAATGTCAGCCCCTTGCTCAAAGCTCAGTTTTATCTGCATTTAAGAGAGGCATGAATACTCAGAATGATGAACAGATTTGTAAAAAATAAATTGGTTTTACCTTAAGTGATACAGCTCAGTTAAGTCTTGAAAAATCATAGTGCATATTGAACATGACTGCTGGAGGAAGGCTTCATGCTGTATTCACAAAGGGATTGGAACACTGGAAGGCTCCTCTTTCACGGACCTTGCTTCCTTTTTTCCCCCCCTGTAATGTGTTGCTAGTTATCTCACAGATCCAGCATATGAACTCTAGCAGTTGTGTCCCCAGGTTTCTCTGAAGTCTCTGTAGTTGCTTCCCCTGCAGCCCCTAAGGCTTGCATTTGTAGTCAGGCTCAGATTGCTGTAATGCCACGGGTGATGTCTGCCTCCAGTTGCTTCCAGAGTTGTGCATAATCTTGTTGCACACAGGAAAAAGCTGTAGTTCTCTTTCCTCCCTGTGAGAGCTGTTCCCATTACATATTCCTGAGGTCTCATATATAGAAAATATATTTTAGTCCTTAATATGCCTGCACTTCAATTTACAGGTGTTAGAATTAAACACATGTACCCTGGTTTTGGTTATTAAATCCAACTGAACTAAACTAAATCTTCTACTTCAAAGTCAGCATATATTCATGTACATTATTACTTCCTGTGATTTCCACAGCTGTATAAGTATATCGGCAGCAACAATTAATTTTCTTAATGCCAAGGCCAGCTCTGCAAGTTCTACTGGGATAATTAATCCCATTGTGGGAGGAGAAGGTAATGTAAAAATAAAAGCTAAAATAGAGTAAGAGGGTGGACATGACTATGTTGTTGTAAAGATGACACATCCAAATGATAATTTTCCTTACTGTATGGGACTAGCTATCCCAGTATAAAAGCACCTTTATACAAATACAGCTATAGACTTGACATGTTAGAAGTTGAGACAGCAGGGAAACTACATTGCTTTAGTTCTATCACAATCATTAAAATAGGACCTATTTTATTTGGGACAAGCCCCAAATAACACATTGCAATCAAAAATTACTTCATTTGGCAAACAGTTTTCCACAAAGAAGCTCATCCTTTCATGTGAAGTAAACTTTTTAATCCCTCCCACTTCCATTTTCTATCCTTCATTACTCTTAACACCCTTCCAGAGGTACACACCACGCCACTGATTCCATTTCTCCTACTAGCACATTCTCATGAAGAATAATTAATGAAGGAGCAGTAAAGATCAGAATGGGGGAGGATTTTGTGTGAGGGTGTGGAAAGGAGAGCCTTGATGGGTGGCTCTCCAGGACTAGGTCTGCCAAATGTCATGTATCAGGAAAGAGGATGTGTGGCCAGGGAGGAAGGGAGGCAGGTAGCCCTTCTGCCCTGAGCTCCTGCTGTCACCTCTAGGCTCACACTGAGAGTTCAGACAGCCCATGCCAGGGTCACCCTCTGTACCAACACACCCCTCCTGCACTCTCCCACTGTCTTCCAGTGTCTTCCATCAAAGCCAAGTCTCACTGACAGATTTAATTAAGACTAAACTCTCAGTGAGTATCCAGTTAGGAGAAAGTCTCACTGCCCTGCAGACATCCTGCTGGTGCTCCCTAGCTCCAGGCCTTTCCCTCCATGCCTGTCCACTCTCTTCCCTTGCCAGCCGTATTGTGGCTCAGCACTCGGTGTCAGCTGGCCCCAGCTTTCCCGTGCCACGCACTGAGGCTGTTCACAGTGTCCTTCTGCTTCCATTCTCCCTGTGCAAGAAGCAGCAGCTCCTGCTGCTGGCAGTCAGGCAGACACAGCCTGCACTGCCTCAAAATCCACCCAGGCAGGATCCAGATGGATGGAAGGAGATGTGTGTGGTGAAACTTGGACACCTCAGCAAGGAATAACCATGCCAAGCCCTGGTACTGTGGTGGGGGAAACTGGGACAGAATGATAACTGGAGTGTCTTTGATGACCAAACCTCAGCAGGGGATGTAGAGCTCCAGTGAGGGTGGAATATCATTGTGCATTATCTTCAGCCTGCAGTGTTGGCTGATCTATCACACTAACACACCTCTTCAACACCATGCAGGGAAAGGTGTACCCCCTCTTCAGCTACCCCCACTCTGCAAATAAGGATGCCAGGACCTTCCCCATTACTCTTACCTTCCCCATTCTTTAGTGATACATCCCACTCTCTCAGGCTAGCACCCCTAACACTGCATCCCTACTCTCCTCATTCTTTTCTCTTGAATACTTCCTTGTCCCACTGTAGAGCCCACTTTGACCCCCACTGTGTGTTTCCTTTTGTAAAGTGGATCCCAGCAGTATTCTGAATGTGAGGGAAAGGGACCATAGCTGGACACTGAGCCTCCCACACTTTGACCAGATTGCTGAGCATTCCCAAACAACACTGTAGTGTCACAGGTGAGCAGTTTCTACAACTGGTAACAACAGGGGACCAAATCTGTTAAGATGCCTTCAGTCCAGTTGTCAGCTGGTGAGTTACCTGCTGTAAAAAAAAATAAATTAAGACACTGCCTTCCAAAGGCTTTCCCATTATATGGAAACCAGATTATTGCTGAACTTATTTGATCCATTCATGGAAAGTAATAAAATATACATTTTTCTCAGTAAAAACTCCACCTGGTCTCTGAGATATATTGGTGTGGCAAGCATCCACCTTCTGATGCTGTCACTTACAGCACCCATCCAGCCAGCGCAACTGTCACAAGAAGCAGAAATTCTCCCCTTGCACGGACAAAAAGTCACCTCCCTGAGGCATCTAGTAACTGGTCCTGCCTCTATTATGGTATCTGGAGTGGCACATTTTAAGGCTGTAACAGCCCAAAAAGGATTTATCAGACTGCACCTTCTACTCAGGCATTTAGAACTGTCTCTGTACAAGGAAACTGTGTAATGGGGAGGAAAAGCATTGCGAATTGAAAATTAATCACTCTTGTTTTTTTCTGTAAGAGCTCTTTTGTAATGCTTTAGAGCAGACAGGAGTTAGCTGGTTAGGAAAGTCAGCAAAGTGATCACCTTCTTTTGAGATAAAATGTGATTCATTTGCAGCTGTGCAGACACAGTCTTAATCCACCCCATGTTTATCAGGTTCAAAAGCACTTTTATCAAATTCACCAGTGAAAAAGAAGTGCTGCAAGTTTGAGCTTAACTATCCTACTGATACCTGTAGGTCAAGGCTGAGACCTCAGGTCTTTCCTTTCATAGAGAGGGACCAACTTCCCTCCCTCTTGGTCTAAGTTTGTTGAAGCTTCTGGCCTGTTGCAGTTCATTGTGATTACAAAAGTTACTCAGTTACTTTTCAAAAGCATCACAGTATTTCAAGACAAAAATATTACTCAGTAGTATCAAGACCTCTTTTGTCAGGTTTAACTGATTCTTGGGGTTATTAGTTTTTATATTATGTGTTTCTGAATTTTTCCTGCTCAGACATATCCTGTCAGTGTGCTCTTCTTCCTCTCTGCTTTTTCCCCTGTTGAGCCAAAATCCAATCCAAAATCCATGTTGCTTGAGGGCACTAAGCTTCCCAGTCTTGCTCTGTTGTAAGATTATTCTTAACTACTCTTTTAGGATCTCAAAGATGAAAAGGACACCTATTGATCCATTAACCTTTGAACATTGAATGAGGGGAGGGGTCTGGAGATAAAATTTTTGGTTTTTCTGGGCTTTCAGAGTCTCATGTCTTTTTGTAAAAGAGACACTTTGACCATTCAGTGTGAGTAAAAAGGCTCAGAATTGGAGGTCAGAGTGACAGACAACAAAGTTGACCTAATTGTGGAGGTGTGTGAGTGCTGTTTCAGAGTAGCAGGAAAAAAAAAATGGGAATAAAGGAGGTCAAAGAGTTTCAGAAGATGCTTCTGACAGAGTATTTTTGTCAGGTCCTGAGCTGTAATGGGAAGTATAGAGTGTAATTCAGCTCCAGATTGTAGACATCTAAATTTAGATATTAAATGTAGGTGACTGCCTGTGAGCCACATATCTCAAGTTCCATTTCAAGCAATGGAGATCAAGTCCTTAGAGTTACTGGGGCCTGGAGAGCTACTGAGCTCATCCTAAATTAGACACCTACCAGGCCAGTCAAAGACCCAGTCGTGCTGCTGCTGAGATACTTCTTAAACTTTGACAAGTCTATTTTGTACATCCCAAGATGCACAGGGTTCCCCAAAGACAGAATAATCACACACATCTCTCTGGTAACAGTGTTGGCAGAGGGAAACTATGATTGTGTTTGCCCAGCCAGAAACACACCAGATGGCTGGAACAACTGACTGTAATGCATCCTTTGGGGCACACCTCCTTGAATTTTCCCAAACCTGTTTGTGTACTTGCTCATTATACATGATAGACACAAGAGGGATGTAGACATGGCATCAAGTGCTCCTGGGCAGCCAAAGAGCCTCTTCTGTTCAGAGTCTCTCTGCCAGACCTTCTTGCTATCATGGCCATAGTCTCATCTGTGGGGCTGTGGGCAGGAGCTGTAGGGCTCAAGGCTCTTTGATAGGAGTGGCTGCATATCTCTGCTAAGTTATGGCAGGAGGACCCTGGCACTGTATACACATGGACTATATATATAACATATAGGGAAGGATAAAACAAAATTTTATAGCTCCAGCATTAACATCTATAGTTCACTTGTTTGCAAGAGAAAGGGCATGTTCATCAAGGGTTTCTCTTTTCTCTCATCATGCATTTCTCTTACATACTACTCAAAAGGTTAAAAAAAAAAAAAAAAAGCCCAAACACACTCACAATGACATTATCAGAGCTTATTTTTATCTCTTTGTTTGTAGAGTTCACTTACAAGGTTACAAATCTTTGTGGTATATTGCACAAGAATTACAAGAATTCAACTACTAACGACTTTTCACTGTAGAACATGAGTACAGAACATTTCTGGGAATACAGTATGAACAAACAGTTCAACATAAAATGTGTGAACACACAAACACTTAACAGAGTATATTAAGAACAGATACCATCAGTTAATATAGGAGGATATATAGGTAACTGACTTGCATGTCATGAGAAGATTCTTTGTCCCTCACTGCTCATTGCACATTCCCTTCTCAAGGTATTTGTGGTACACATCTGCCTTGAAAACATCACCAGCTTTGTCTGTGCCACTGTTTTTTTTTCAAGGTCTCACCCTTTCTTGCTGTTTTGAGGCTTCTGTTTGCAACTAAAGGCTGCTACTTCCATCTGCTCTGGGCAAAAATGTGCTTCTGAAAGACTCTCACTGTCCCTTGGCAGCTCGCCACAGAAATGTTTCTCCACAAAAACAGTAGCTGTCAGTGCTGGATTTTAGGGACTGAGGGATCATCTTGAATACTTTACGGCATACCTTTATATAAAATATTATTAAGTTCCTGCAGAATTTTCTGGGTCTGGACTTCTGAGCCTCTTGCATTTTCGAGGTGAGCAAAATGACTGATGTACAGCTTACTGTTCTTGCAAACACAGAGCAGCCTGACAAGCTGCAGTGCTGTGAATCTGCTTCCTTTTCTTGCTTTTGAGAGCTCTTGAAGAAGAAGTATTTCATCTTTTGTAACACATATACATCAGTGTACTACTCAACAAAATATTTCTTCTCTCCAATACCCTTTGTAATCATTATTGACAGCACAATTCTTCTGATTGTTCATCAGATTTATAACCTGAGACAACACTTCAGTGGGTACAAACAAGCAGACAGGAAAACACAGAGAATCAAAAAGTCATTAATGGTCATCATGGGGAGAACAGTACTTTCAGCAATCCTGCAGCGTAAGAGTTTCAAGATTTTTGCTGGAAAGCTTTGGAAAGCACAACACATTCACTCCATTGTGGCATCCTTCACTCATAATGTGATAGCTGAAGGAGAAAGTGCCAAAGGGATGCATTGAGAAACACAACACATGACCAGTTATTGGCTGGAATCAGCATCTTTATGGAGAGTGAGCGATAACAGCACAGTGCAAACATGCTAAAGTAATTCTTGAAAATGAAGACAAGGATGTATTTGATGAGCAAGAAAAAAAAGCAGAGAACACATGTGTGGAGTTCAAAGACAAACTGATGGAAAAGACCTGAAAGAAACAAATGGAAGGCAGGAGCTGTTAGATAATGTGGTTTAACTCAGCAAGTCCCTAAGCTGCTGGCTATAGAAGAAAGAAAGGAACTCTCTCTCTTTCTAGGTTTTTGCTCATCTCTGGCTTTCCACAGGTGGTTTCAAGGAGTGCAAAGTAAAGTAAATACAAAGGAGAAGTCTTGCAAGTTAGGAAGGGTTATTATTTTTGCACTGTCAAATATTTTGGAAACTTTGCACTGAAAAGTAATGGTCTCTACAGTATTTTCTCTAAATACTTTTCTCTAAATTCCTCTACATTTTCTCACCTAATGACCAGCAGTACTTAATGTGTTCAGATGCCAAGTTTTTGTTACCAGGACAAATAGGAGAACAAAGAATATATAGAGAATGTGGAACGCAACACCAGAAACTTATCTGTATTAGTCACAAATGTGTTAGTCTTATTTATCTTGCTGGAGAAAAATAGTGACATCTAACTAAAATACTGGTATCCAAATAAACCCAATTCATGCACAGTCCACATCAGATTATTTTTATGATACAGAAATCTCTTAAATTTGCTGAGTGTTCCCTCCAATCCCTCAGCAGCTTTTGTACTACATGTTACCCCCAGAGCTTCTCTGACATCAGAGCCACTTACCATCTCTTAGCCCTTTCCCCTCCCTTAATATAAAATGAAAGAAGTTTTGAAGCAAAAATTTAAATGCTGAAATTCTCTTCACCTAACTCTCATAATTTAAAATTTAGCCTAATAATCTGAAAGTCAATCTACTGATTCAGTTCAGGATGAATAAATTGAGAGTGGTTCATTTAATTTCTTAAAAATAAGTATATACTTACATTTGCAAAGATACTGTAAGTTCTTTCATGTACAACTTCAATTTTTTTCTTTTTTTTTTTTACCTTGAGATCAAAACTGTGGTTCAGGTCACTAGAAGGAAAATCCTGTATTAATGGTCATTGATTGCCCACATCAGGGGACCTGGCAGAGGATATCACTGTGCACTCCTTTCTCAGGTATCTAGACCTTCCTTGGGTGGAAAAGACATCCAGGGAAGGAAAAGCAGCACAAACATCTGGCTTTTCTACCCAAGTCAGGCTGGAGTCAGAGTAGATATCTACTGACATAGCAGATGTTGCTTGACCTATGACATATATTGTACCAAATCTCTTTCTCTTTCCCTATCTCTCTTTGTTATGTAAGAGTGGTGTCATTTTTTGAGCTGTCAGGCAGTCTGCAAATCTGTAACTTCTTTACAAAACAAGTAACAAAACCCAGGATAGGCAAGATATTAATAGCACTCTATTCAAAGGTCTTTAGCAGCCATTTCTGTCTCTTTCCTGTATTTTTTGTACTAGTCTTTGGAAATTTTATGGTGTTGTTTTCATATATTTCCTGTTTTTATTGGTGGAGAATACTTATATATTATTACTAAGCTGTTCAGGTGTCCATGGCTGCTCTTCTCCTGATTCTTCTTATTTTTAAAATATTCATTAATACCTTTGTTTGAAAAAAAAAAAAAAAAAGGAGCATGCACAATAATTTGTAGACATGGCAAGCTTGAGAAAAGCTGTTTGTGTTTCTGAGCTCTCAGATTTAATTCTGTCTGTCCCTTTAATGTCAACTGAACACTTAATACTGATGAGAAGACAGCTGGTTGCTCAGACATGGATGTACAACATCTGTTGGCTGCTGTATGAGCATGGGACTTGGAACAGCTTCCACTCACTGTGCACCTGACTTTTTTGAAAATGATCCAGTTTTTGTGTTTGTGAACTGATTTGATGCCTTTATTCATCACAGAACATCTCCTCATCCCTTCTTTATCCATCCTTGAATGTGTGCCACTCCATCTGAAAATAAAAGATTGAATTGGAAGGATGGCACTTGGTTTTTTAGCTTTTGCACAGTTTTTCCAATACTTTCATTCTCTAAAACAAAAATAAATGAGTTTTGGAGTGCCTGCTAGTCCGTGTGACTCTTTGTCTCCCTTGCCACAGGTGGCAGAAGTAAGAAAATGAAACACCCAAATGCTCGCAAGCTTAGAGCTATGAGCAAGGGGGTGCTAAAGAATCTGTATAGGGTTGGAGAGTCTCTGGTTCTGCAACACCTGAACTGTGGTCTCATTTCTTTGATGAAGAAGCAGTGACTAGGAAGAGTGACTAGGGAGAGTGCTTGGGAGATTAATTAAATCAGCAGTGTTGGAATCCATTGCAATAAAGAAATTTAAAGAGCTTATGGGTCCCTGAATGTAGCTGGGTAATTCTCCAGCAAGGAGAAATCTTTCTAGGGCTGTAACCTGCACTCAGAATGCTTCCCATGCTCCTGACAGCTTTCAGCAGAGTATCATGAGGTGTGTTGCAAATACCGAATATGTACATATGCAGATGATGGCTTTCTAACTCTGAAAATGCTTTCTTTCCAACACACAACACATGCATGTCATTCCATGCCACTGCAAATGTGTCCATACAGTTTGCTAAAATCATCTTTTATGTTAAAGGAGTAAATGGGGAGATGGGATCTTTATTTACCATCAACACAAAACTAAGAGGGGATGCATTTCATTGCTTCTTTCCACTTCCCCTAAGGCACTTTCTCAGGGCAGGACCCGCACAGACATACACACCTGTATACTCTCCATACACATCTGTGTAATCTCAAATGCTAACTGGTTTTCAGGGTGTGATGGGGATGTGTTGATGTACTCAGTCTTAAGCACAGAGCCTGCAGACCCAAAGCTGGGAAGGTAAGTTCTCCTGGGAGATGCATTCCCAAGCAGCTGGGTGTATATATTGTCAACAGCATGACATCCAAAGTTCCTGTAGCAGTGTTTGCTGCCATGTCACTTGAGTGTGTTGGTCATTGTTACTGCTACAGAGAGTGCTTCATGAAGCAACCCACACATGTTCTGGGTTGGAGTTATCTCACTTGAGTGAGGGGAGCTTACTGGGATAGGTACTTGGTGTTAACTAGTGCCCAGCATAGCCAGGACTTCGAATTTTACCCAGAACCTGTATGTATAATTGCTATAGAAATAATCCTTTTTGCCTACTTTGTCAAGATATTATATAGGCTAAAAGCATTTCAACATGTGCCTGCTCCTTCCTTTGACAGCAAGAATGAAATTTCTTCCTTTAGCTTTTAGGTTTACTGCAGTCCATAGGTCAGGATAGCAAATCCACTCCATCTACTTTTTAGCTACAATAAACTCTGAACAGCAACACCTACAGTATGTGCTTGATTACACTGGTACTCTTCTGGGTGTGTGTGGATGAATTTGAAATTTTTTATTGTGCCTGTAGTGACTTTATCAGGTCCCTTCTACACAAATATGAGGAAATATGGGCACACTAATTTCCATTTTTTATTGTAGACAGAATCAGATTTGAGCTTATGCCAATGGTTGTGACATGGCTAGAGTCTGCACGTGAAGATATCCAAATCCTCTTGGCATGTGTTCTCAATGGAGCCTGAAAGGTAAGGGTAGAACCCATTTGCTTCAATTTAGGTGTTTGAAGGTGAAGTATCTAGCCTTTGATTATATTATGGGCTCTTTTCATAAGCAACGAACAGGGAAATGTACCATCAAAGCTGATATGTGTCATTCTAAAATAAATGCCTGTGAGAAGTTAGACAAGTACAAGAGACAATTCCTCTTTTTCCTTCCATTACCCTTGAAGAGAGCCAGGGGTACTAGCTCTGGCTGCTGTGGATGACTGTGGATTGGTGGCAATATTTCAGTGTTTATGGAACCTGGCCATAGAATCCCTCTTCACAGATGATAGAAGTAGAACACAACTATGATGGCTCTCTCACAACTATGACAAGAATAAGAGCCAGAAGGACCTGGGATGACAGACATTTACAGTGACCATCTGGGCTGGATGGCTCTCCTCCAGGAGCGATGAAGAGTGGAACAGCTGACTTGCTAATAAATATCTACAAGTGGTCATCTCACATTTATTATGCCACTGAGATGAAACCCTAACCCTGACTCTAGCCCTAGGAATACCAGTTAAGTTATAGATATTTTATTTTTCCATTATCCTGAAGAACAGAAATACTGCTAACCCTCAACTCAGGCTAGAGGAATTCCAAAGAAATACCAACCAAGTACTGACCAGAACAGTAATCAACAAACTCATTGAGAGTGACAAAATACTAAGAGGCTTGTGATTTAAGAGTAGCTTTCATGAAGAGAAATCCTAACTAATTTTGTATCCTTTTTTTTCTTCTTTTTTTATTTTTGGTAGCAAATCAATAGAGAGAAAGAAAAGGAGGCAAATAATTTACTGGCTGAACTTTCACACAATAGGTAGTAAAAGAAACTTAAAAACCACAGGGTTGCAGGAGCTGTTCTGTCATTAATCAAAACTTGCAAGAGAAAGGAAGCAAAGGGTAATAAAATCAGTTTGAAATGAGATTTAATTTGAATTTTTCAAGTGACCACTACACATAAAATTTGCTTGTGTGCTGTCATCAGAGTTAAAAACAGAATTAGCCAATTATTACAAAAAGTTGTATAATTAATTAGCAAACTGTTATGAATCTAAAAAATTATTCAGAATCTAGCACTTTCATCAAACTTCATTTTATTAATCTATGCTTCAAAACCTTCCTACAATATTACTTTATGCAAGAATCTCACGGAGTGAAGAAGCATTCCATTTCTCCATACAAATCCCTGGAATACATCCATTTGCTAGGTTTCAAGTTCTGCATTTTTTGGAGTCCATGGAGTAGGACGGGAGTGCAGCTGGTCGCAGTTGCTCATGCTTTATACCTCTCAACATCCTAGAGCCTGGCAAAGAGCTGCCAGCATACCATCATGAGTATGTTGTCTTGAACATTTGGCCAGAGACGTGCAAAATAGAAACCCTAATGCCTGAACAGTTGCACTGACCAGGTGTCCTCGGAGGTTGGCTGGGGACACAGACGCTTCTTTTTACACTTTCTAGGAAGCATCCGGATGCAATTGAGTGAGCTAGGAAAAAGAAGCTGTTCTTCATTCCTTGGAAAGCTGAGGTAGAGTGGAAGAAATGCTTCAGGTTTTCCAGAGCACATTCCTAAAATGATTTGGCAAAGAAGCATGTTTGTCCATGGAAGCAGCAACACAGTATCACTTTTTGGGTGACTGGAGGAACTCCTGCCCTGTGGAAATTACCCAAGGTTGTTCCTTGATACCTTCTGTGCTTTGTGGAACCACAAAGGTGTCATGCAATGGGAGCCACAGGGTCTGTCACTGGTATTGTTACTGAAACCTGTGGAGCTAGTTTTATTTATCTGCCCTTTGTTTCCCAACTGGCTACTGGTATTTGAGTGGAAGAGGTCTCAGGGGGGACCAGCTTCTGGTAGAAGTATTTCCGTGCTTACAACGATGAGGAAAATGGGTGTAACTCAGTCTGACACTTTCTTAATCTCATTTGAGTCCTGCTAAAGATAGAGCCTTGATCTTACCTGTTCTTTTTACACACTCCTGTTCTTCACTCCTTGGAAACACAGGCTTTCTGGACAAGAATTTTTTCTGTAGCTGAGAGAGCAGTGGCTAACCAAGTAATCTGCTCCAGAATCACAGTCAGCATCACTGACAGATCCATTAAAGCCTGTGAAGTGCATGCAAGTCAAATTTGTGAAATGTCATGGTCATTAGCCTGTATGCAGGCTCTTAGATTGTCAAATCTTAGATGTATGCCTCTTAGATTGTCAAATAAACTGTTGAAGATCAGAGCTTTGTTATTCTCTTTATTGTAGGTATAAACCAAGGGATGGAATAGCGAGGAAATACAAATAAATAATACTCATAAAGCTTTGTCCAGGATGGCATATTACCAATGAACTACTGAAGACTTTGCAACATCCCCCTTTTTTTTTCAATACTTTCATGTGGAGTGAGGGCCCATAGTGATGCAGAGTCCCCAGGCAGGTGCAAAGGAGAGCCACTTTATTGCAAAAACCTGGCCTTTTAAAGCAGTTAGATGATTATCAGTTACATAGTTTTAAACTAAAACCAACATAATTCAACCAACCACCATACCACCACGATATGAACACATAATGGTTAAACAGCTTGTTTTCTTCCCTTAATTCAGCTGAGTCACTTTCCCACAGTCCTTTTCTACTTGGCCAAAGTAACAGACCTGAGCCATGATTTTACAAGGCCTTCCTTTTGTAAGGTTTTACCTATATGCAACACCTTCAGGTTAAAATGCCAACTGAATTAATCAAAATTAGGAGTGTTCAGCAGAGCAGGAAAGACTGCAGAGTTCTGCTCCTGTGAAAATTAATAGAGACATTCTGGAGCCCTGGTTCCATCGCATGAACGAGTCCATAACCTCAACTATCAAAAGTTCATTATATAAGTAGCTTTGGGGGATTTAACAAAGCGTTTTAAAGATTGGAGATTATAAGAAAAATGAAAAATAAATTAAATATGTTCATTACAGTATCATTACTTCATTTTGCCTTCAGAAACTGGCACATACAGTTTGGCTGAACAGACATGGAACAATTTATTTTGATCAGTACGAAATGCAATGCATTTTACCCTGGTCCTCTTACCCTCTCCATGGCTCAGGTTGCATGGGGTTTGATTAATGTACATGATTTACACAGAGTAATTTTTACTTTTATATCCCCTCTCATAGCTATATAAAAAGGCAGTATCTACCCTGGATGAGAACTCCCTTGCATTAGAGAAAACACACACATATGCATTTTTTCTTTCCCTGAATTTTTGTTCTATGGTTTTAAAGGAAATAACTTTCAAACTCATATTTTTTTCTCTTTATTGAACAAGTATTGGGCTAGGAAGAGAGCAAACGTAGAAATGAATAATCAGCCAGAGTCTCCTAGAGAATACCACTCTGACAGCTATAGGCTTGGTCTTATGGGATGCACTTTAATATAGTTTCTACAAATAGTAATTGAAGGCAACAAATATCTTATTGGCCCTACCAAGACCATTTGATGTACTAATCTAGTTTTAGGTATCCAAGTAAAACCTGTTGCTCCCAATGGTCTATTTTTTTTTTTTTTGACTGGAATGTATGCATTTAATTGGTAAAATTAAAACCAATGGATTATTTTTGTGGTAATATTTATACCACTGATAAAAGACAGCCTGCCTCCAAGCTGAAAATGTTCAATCATCCTTTTTCAATATGAACAAAAGTAGATTTTATTTCTTTTTTTTTCCCTCCAAAAAACTTATGCAAAATTTAATTTCTTCAGTGTTGTTTTTGTTCTCATATAGATATATGCCTACAGGCTTTAAAGTGCTCCATGTAAAACTTACTTAACTTCAGAAGACTTGTCTAATAATTTCCATTGCTGTACAAGAGCTATTGCATTGGAACTATTTGGGTTGTATCAACATTTACTGCAAGTGTTAGACACTAATTCCTTGAAAGTACAGCAACTTCTCAGCTTTTCTCTTTGCTGCTTTATTTCTAATGGATTGCAACACTACAATGTGCCTGACTAAGAATCTGCTTTCTCTGTCATTTTCTGATTTTGACTGGGATCTGTACTTCAAGGCAGCAGAAGTAAAAGCAGCTTTTCCTTTTAACCATCCCACTGACATAAGGACAGCACTGATAAATTGAAAACAAGGCAGTTCACCTCTTGGAAAAGTGTTTCTGACTGACTGTGTCAGTGTTGCTCCTGTGCCCTAGCAGAAGCTGCTCCACAGAGCCCTGTAGCAGCCATGGGGAGCTTTTTACTCACTGTGAGCAACCACTGAAATACCATGAAGAATCCACATATTAACATTAGGCTTATTTAAAAACAGAGGAGGAAACCCAAAATCACCTAAAACTCTCAGCATCACAGTTTGCATCAATGGAAATCCTCAATTTTTGACCTCCTGCTGCTGCTTCTTTACAGCAACCTTTGCAATTCAAGGCACCTACCCAGCGTAGAGTTAAGACAGTAGGATATTTAGACCACAACTAAATTAGAGGGTTTGTATATTTTCTTATCATATGAGTGGCTATATTTTTTCATGCTACTAGAGTGCTTAATCCATTCAGAAGGTAGTTTCTGAGATATATGAGGAAACAATGAATAGACATTTTGTTATTATAGATATACTGACATTGTGTAGAAATAGAAATTATGATTTGGGAAGCAGGGGATATAGAGGGAAAAATGTTGTTTGATGGCTGACAAAGTAATTGGAAGCTGACTTGACAACCTTCCCTCCTGACAGCCTAATCCAGTACACCTGCTCATTCCCACAGGCTGTGCACTGAATGTAGGGGCAAATCCTTCTTCTCAAAGCCATAGAAACACCATCAGGTGTTTCCTGCAAGGTGGAAGCCACTGTCATTCTTGTGGCCAAGGCAGTATCCATCCACAAGGACACTGCCCTGGAGCCTCCGGGGTTTTCATTCTGCCCTGGCCACTGTGCACAGCTCAGGCAGCAGAAAAGGGCTTCAGCACATCTTGGTGACAAACTTCCTCCACACAAAGGGGCTCTTTGTTGGCATTACGTGTGCAGAGCCATGCTGCCCTCCTGGGGCTTACCAGTGCCAGGGGAAAAGGACACACTGGAGAAGGACTGACAGAGGTCCATGTTCATTTTCCAGACAGTTTCAAGATGGGCAGTTCTGGCAGCCTGCACACAGAGCCACTGCGCCAAGGCTGTCACCTGCTCTTACTGAGAAACAGCAGAGTTCACCCAAGGAAAAAATACACATGGCAGCACCCACAGCACCCACAGCACAGGTGATAACACACATCATGAAAATTATCCAGTGGGAAGAAACAGGACACCTGACATGTTTTGTTCAAAACAGGCTTAAACAAGGTATATGCATGCATAGGAGGGAGCAGAGAGATATGCTGAGCCAGCATGACTATGAGAGTGGAAGCAGGGAATATAAAATGCACTTAAAAGGAGGTGGTTTTTTTAATGTCTTTAAGTAATGCTGTCAATGTCTATGTTCCTCAGACACAGATAGCAAATAAGTTTTTTCAGAAATTGAGTATGATCTTAACAGTATCTGACTGCACATGTGAACATTTTGAGTACAATGACATTTCTATTGCTTTTTATGTAAAGCATCATTGGAAAGAGTACTCCATGACAGTATTTACTGTAAAAGCAGAACAGAAAAAAGTGACTGAAGGAGGAAGCCCATCTTATTTCAGCACTGTAAGTGTGGAGCTGGCTGTTTGCATCCAGCTTGAAAGCTGAGATCTTGCACTCGGCACTCTTCCCATGGCATCCATTTCCAGAGCGTGAAGAGGGGTCTCACAGTGGCTGGTGAATCCCCAGGCGGCAGCAGCCTCTGGGCTGTCATGACAACCACAGGGCTATGGCCACAGGCTCTGGACGCTGCATGGCTGTTGGGTTTGTGACTAATTCCTTACCAACAGCTGACTTTTGCCCTCTGCCAATGCTTCTTCCAGTTCAGAAAACACGGGAAGTAATTTCTACCAGGCAGCTCATTTGTATTGCTGACTTAATGGCACTTTTCTGATTAGTGGAACCACATTATTTTACAAAAGAAGGCATCAATTGATCATTTTATGAATGCCCTAAAAATAATATACCATCTTTTGTCTCTTTAATTTCAGTGGTGGCCTCTAAACCATTTCTTTTCTAGGCTCAGGACATTCTTGATTGGTCCAGCAGTGACAGAGGACATGAACAGCAATATCCTAAGAATGTCAGCATCTCAGTGCAGTATGACTGCAATACAAATTATTTTTGGACTCACACTGTGGCTTTTTAGGGGAAGAGACTTTCCTTCTCCACCACAGTACCTTCACAGAACTTATCAGCAGAGCTTTTCCAGAGGGTGGACAACCTAGGTAATCTCTGCTGTTTGAATCATTAATATATGTCAAGCATTTCTTGCTTTGATAAGCTTTCAGTTTAATTTATGGGTAGAATAATCCATACTCAGAGCAGTGGTAGCAGAACTGTATCCAAACAGGACAAATGCTTGTCCTTACTTGCCACAATACTATGCAGTTTCAAGATACTGCTGTTTGCTTGATTAGAGAGAGAGGGATGAAGAGCCCTGTAGTCCTCCAGTGGCACAACAGGGGTGTGAGCAGTCACATCTCGGCATTGCTGAGAGCAGCACTGAACTGCATCAGAGCCCCACCAGCCAGTGGCAGCTCTCCCTTTGTGTGAAACCCTCTGAGCAGCTGCAGCGGTGGCGGCTCAGGACACAGACTTTGGGCAGCTCTAGGTCTCCCTCTCCAGGAGCAAGGCTGAGGAAAAGGCAGCTGCTGAGGCTGATCATCGGGTCCTTCATTTGCTAGCTTCTTCAGAATGTAAGACTGTGAATGTACCATTGAATAAAATCTTTCTTATTGCACTCACACAACTGTTATGTGTTTGAGCTTTCAGGTTAAGCAGTTAGAGAGCAAAACAGTGAGGAAATACTTAAGAGACACAATCTCCTGGGCCTACAGAGCAAAGGGGCTTCCCCTGACTCTTTGCAGTAATTCGTTTGTTAGCTGCTGGGAAACTGCAATAATAGTAACAAGCATGTGCCAGTATTTATCAGAACTTGTCCCTTGCCCACGAAGTGGGGCTGGCACTTCTGCAAAGCCACACAGAGGCCCATGAGAGGCTGGCAGCCTGCACGCAGCAATGGGAGCACTGCCGAAGGTAGCATTTCTCCACTTTACTTAAATTTAACGGGGTGGCAACTTAAAATACTATAAACAAGTTTTCCATTAGATATGGTTTCTGTGGCCACTTGATTTCCATGGGAAGTGTATGCTTTGACCCCTTAGCATAGTGTCCCCCTTCCTCCTCGGATCATGGCACTCACATTTCCCTTAGCTGCATGACTATCCAGCACTCACCTGGTTTTCAGAAGGACCTGACCCTGGCCATCAGCAGCTGGGGTCTCGTTGCTCCTCACTCACATTCCAGTTAGTTCAAGGGCCCGAGCATAGACTCTCAGGCACAGCAGAAATCCCTTGCAGGACAGCAAGACGAATGTGCTCCACCCCTCAGCAAGATTCCGGTGTACTCTAAATTGCCCAGAAGCCGTTTCATGTTCGGGACCTGGTGTGGTGTTGAGAAACCATGCTGTGAGGGGGAACACGAGAGACGCGTGGGCAGCCGAGCCGCCTCCCGCCGCGCTTCGGCCGACTGCTTGGGTTAGAAGGCTGGAAGGAGCGGAACGCTGGGCCAGCCGAGGAGACAGCCGGGGGACAGCCGAGGGGACAGCCGAGGGGACAGTCAGAGGGCCAGCTGAGGGGACAGCCGGGGGACAGCCGGTGCCCAGCCGAGCCGAGGGCCGCGTCCGGCCGCTCCCGCTGCCAGGCGCCCGTGCCGCCACCTGCTGGCCCCGGAGCCCCGCGACGGCCCGGGCAGAGACCCCGGGATCTCCCGGACCTTCCTGCTTTGTGCACTTCACAAATTATCTCACAGTGTTTCCAGTTTTCCAAACTCCTACGGGACCGCGCATATCCCCAGCATTCGCATGACATCCAGTATGTTTTATCCGAGTTTGTATGGTAAACATTATTATCACATAACCGGAGATTTTGGGGAAAAAATGCAGCTGAGAGAAATGGCAATCACTTGTTTTTCTTTGCAAGAGCTTGTTTCAGAAGTAGTCCCTCCGGTTTTTGGCTATGCCAACAGTGTTGTGGCATATGTACTGTATACATGCCTGCAGTCTTGATTTCCTACTTGTCCAGATAAAGGCACTAACCCGAGGTTGCACCTGCTCCCTGTCTGAACATCAAGTTTTCTTTTACATAGAAAAAATGAACAGCAACAGGACAGGAATGGTGCTTCAGCTATAAAATCAGGACACAAAATTTTCAGCATCCAGACTCGACAACAGAGAGATGCCCTTGTGCCCCATGATGCTGTCACATTCTGAACATCCTATTGTAATTGGAGTAGTTTGTATTTCCAGGCACAACAACACGAATCTGCAAAATTCCCACATAATGTAGTATGAGACTAAGTTCCAAGTTAAATTGTTGTTTCTGCAAGGATATTTTCCAAAAGTATATCTATCTTCTAAAAGATATCCCCCTGCTTCAAGTTCTTTTGTTTATCCATGCCCAGAACAGACATAGCAGAAACTGAGAATGTTAACCAGATTTAACTGAAGGGGTAATGCAATAGTAGATGAACTTTATTGTTAATAAATGAGAAATCATTTACCCTTGGGACACCTAGACCTGACAGGGTCTCTCTCCTTCAGAAGGCCCTCAGAAACACCTCTTTTCATTGACTATATAGCATATACCCAAACCATTTAGTCTGGGAACAGAGGAAGAAGTGTGTCTCACAGGTAAAATCAACAGGCTGCTTTTAGGACAAGGTACATCATGTATCCATAGCTCACTTCAGATCCTATAATTATTTAAGTTGGAAAGGATCTAAGATAATTGAGTTCACCTGTTAACTCAGCACTGCCAAGTTCATCATTAAGCCATGTCTTTTAAATACCTCCAGGGATGGTAACTCAACCACTTCCCTAGGCAGCCTGTTCCACTCCCTGACAACACCTGAGGTGAAGAAATTTTTCTTAGTATCTAATCTAAACCTCCCCAGCACAACTTGAGAAAATTTTCCCTCTTTCTGCCATTTATTTGGGAGACTGACTTTCACCTCATTACAACCTCCTTTCAGGTAGTTGTAGAGTGATAATAGCTCCCCTGAGCCTCATTTTCTGCAGGCTGAACAACCCCAGCTCCCTCAGCTGTTCCTCCTATGACTTACACTGTAGACCCCTCAAGGGCTCCATTGCCCTTGTTTGGACACACTCCAGCACGTAAATGCCACAATGTTTTCTGCAAAAAGGGAACTGTAAAGAGGGTTAGAATACACTTCTGCTAATATAGATAAATTATGTCAAAACTAGAGGCTGGGTTGTTAGCCCCTGAGTGATCCTGGTGAACAGTTACTTTTCTGCATTTGTTACATGTTATGTTAATGCAATTAATATGCACAAAGAGTAGATACTGATCAACCGCTCTCAGAAGAGGCTAATCTTTTTTCTGCCATCAGCAACTGAGTTTGTCAAGGTCATGAATCATCTCATTCTTCAGCAACGCCTGATTTCAGAATGTGAGCAAACTGGCCTCCATCTACTGGTTAATAGTTAACAGTTTGTTTCAAGCGCCTGATAAATTCAGGGCCAGACCTTCTGAAAACGTGTGAGGGCTCAGAGTTAATATTTATCTTAGCAGGGTGAAAATATAAACGACTTATTTCTGTAGCCTCTTGTGATTTGTTTTCATTCCCTGTATGAAACAAATGGGGCACAAGCAGCCGCCTATCCTTCCAGGGAGACAATAAAAGAGCTGATCAGAGAAGTCTCTCAGAAGACCAGACAGGGGGAAGCTACAAGGACCAGAATCATAATTTACCACCACTGATCAGGTAGTTTAAGACCAAACATCTACCTACCTAAGTTTAGATCAAGTTATGCAGATTTTGCAGAAACTTTTCCAGTCTAAAATCTTTAGCAACTATCTCTATATTTCTTTGCTCAAATCCAGTATATATTATACTGCTTCTGAAATCAACTTTACTTTTTTTTTTTCTCCTTTCGATTACCTGGATCGTGACAATACAAGTTTTATAATCCTTCCAGCTGGGAAGCAAGAGAGCACCTACAGCTTGAAAAATAAATCCTTGAACAGTTGTTAGACTCCATGTGGGCCATGTGGGTCTAGTAGCTTAACACTAGAGGATGTGGCAGGCCAGAATCTGGGAGACCTTTGCAGCCCCTTTCTACAGTCACCTCCTACCCTTACTGCCTCAAATTCCCAGTGTCCCACAGAAGGGACAAATGAGCTGTCATTTTTATCTTCTGAAATGCCACACCTATTAAGTTATTGCTTTAAGGCAAGCTGGCCCAAGTTTCAGTTAATGATTATATGTAACTTCAGAAGTCTGGGGGCTGCTTCATAAAACCATTCCATTCATAGAGGTGAGCAAGGTTCAAGTGGGAAACAGAGCAAGCATACAGGAACTCTTTCCAGGTAAATGCTTCTGAGAATTAGCAGCTTTGAGACATTCTGATTTTCATTAGACTAACCTGGTTTGGTTTTCGTTTTTGGTTTTTGGGGTTTTTTTAACTTTTGACCTCCACAAGGCAAGAAGTGCTGCAATGTACTAATCATGCAATGTACTCTAATCATGCATTGAGAAGAAACAATTACTTCCTTCCATTTAAAACCTCCTACCACAAGGCTGAAATGGCTTCTCTCACTGTTGATAATTTCCTGCTAGTTTTTCATCCTTTGTACTGGCAAATTAAGGACAGAGAGTATGAGGTAAATGTTTTATCTGGAAAACAAACTCCACTTCCACTTCTTGAACTGCCTAAATTCTTCAATTTTAAAAAGTCCTTCAGTTTCAAGTCCTTGCAGCTCTTGTGCCTTCACACAAAGGTTTGCTACAGATCTTTTCTCCTTCATGATCACAAAATGTACTTGCAATGAGTATAAGCACATTGTGAACTTGTGTGCCTTAAGCATCAAAACACAGGCTGTGACCTGAAGCTCATTGAAATGGATGGATTTTTTGCTACTTGCTCTGAAGAACACAGCTAACAAGTGTTCATTGCAATTTCTCCATCTGTACTCAGTAATTTCTTTTTGTTAGTACCCATTATCAGTGTGTCCAGAAGTTAGCTAATTTATAACCCTAATCAAAACCTCATAACAGAATTTAAATTTACATCCATTCTTCTTCACTGAAGAATTTTAGCATAGGTTTCATTTAGGTATTCTTTTAACTGTTAATGGTATTCCCAAGAGCCAAGAAAATACTTCAGCACCCAGCTGAATATGCCATGGGATTAAGTCCATACTTGCCATTTCACTGAGAATGGAATTTTTTTTTCTAGACTCACGATGTTTTACAGTCAGACTGGGTATTCCTATTTCTTTTTATTTTACTCTCTCCCATTCTTGCTTTCCATGCATATATTCTATAAAGAAGGTTTGAAACAATATTTTGTAATCTTTCTCTTCTCCTTTGGACATGAAGTACACCACTCCCTTCTCTTTCACCTTTTTATTTCAAGCACTTTTCCCATTCAGTGTCATTTGTCTATATTAAATTAATTGTCACCTTTCTCCTTTTTCTGATTTATGAATAGCAGTGTTGCCATGTTATTTCACAGTAATCCCATCTGAGCTTCAGAGAATTACAAGCTTCTTTATTTGACTTAAGTAGGAACAAGCTTACTCCAATAATAATAATAATGTCTTATGTCAACATCTCCAATATGTTCTAAAAGTTTTCTTTACTCTGTTATTTTTACTCCTTAAACATACCAGCTTTGACAGAAGCAGGTGTTTGAAGTAAATTAAATTATATCATATTATATCTGGAATGAGTATTACCCAGCACTTCTGTTTAAATTAGAGATTTAGATTAAATATCAGCTAACATTAATAATTTCTGCAATGTCCTCTATCTCACAGAAGCTGTTTTCTCACTGCCTTGAAAGGATACATATAATTTGAATTTGTTGGAAAAAAAATCTCATGTTAGAAACCTTTTCCTCGAGTATTTTCCTTCCTTCATCCTTTAGGGTTCCAAGTTTTCCCTCTTGAATAAGACTTTCTTGCCCTGGGTGTGAAGGAGGGTTAGGATACCTTATAATCAAAGCTCTGGAACCAACCAGTGAGGTATGAGGCCAAATACAGAACCGATTGGCTCCCATAAGCAATTTACAATTTTAACAATGTTTTGTGAGTTTGGCTTAAGTGAAAATGAGCACAGATTGTGGTGCTGCATTTCTGCAATGCTCTGAAGATGGAAACATTATGATAATACTAATTAATATTGATAACTTAATGCCAAAGAAAGTCAATCCACAATTATATTCACCTCCCACCTGGTATTTTAAATGGAAAAAAGCAAGCAAGCAAGCAAGCAAGCAGATTTTCAAGTGTTTTCAGAGCTGAAGCCAGTCCAGGAGGTACAGAATTAATTACTTCAGCAACTTGTTTTGTAAAGGGAATCCTCAGTAGCAGATTTCATTTCTAGGTGACTTCCCAGGCCCCAAGAAACACAGCAGCATCTACAGTCTGGAAAGATGTCAAAACAGGAGCAACTCATAAGTGCCGAAAAATATACTGCTCAGCAAACATCACAAATTTTCACATAACAGAGCTACAAAGAGAATAACTATTATAGCAGGAAAAAAATGTTTACGTTTCAGCTGCAAGCACTAGACACTGTTTGTCACAGGCAATTTTAAAGTATCTTTGCTCCTGAATTTACAGCAGAATTTTCTCTTTATAATTAGATTGGAGAATATTTTTTTGAGACGACTGAAGGTCAAATTGCATGGTACTTATTTATACATTGGCTATGAATAGTTCCACTGATCTCAGTAAGAGATCTGGAGCAGTACCCAAGGTGGGTAATGATTAAAAACTTGGTTATTTAAAAAAAAGGACAGAAGCAAAACAGAACAGTTTCCTAAGATCAATCAACAGCAAATTTTTGAATGGTGAAATTGAAAACGCACTCAAAAGAATAACACAAATTAATTCCCAGAAAGACTGTGATGTAAAGCAGTGTGCTAGGGAGTGGTGTACTTAATTTGAATCATAAATATATGGTTAAAGACACAGAAAAAGTAGGAAATTCTGACTGCACCATCTTTATGTAAATTCTCTACAGGATATTATGGCATGGCAGTGTTTCAAATGTAATGAGGTTGCCCTCATGCTGTGTTTGAAACTATTTTAGTAAAACTTAGCATATTTTTAGTAGGCTTTAATGCCTAGGTAGAATGTCTGAAACAGTGAAAGTCCAACTAACTAGATAGCAACTAAAATCTGAAATATTCTGGGGGGGGCGGTTGTCTCTATACAATTTCATATTCTAGGAAGAAAAGATTTTCTTTTACAGAAGCAACTAAGAAAATCATCATAGCTTCCTTTTTTTCCTACTTCTAAACCAGGACTAGCAGAGAATTGGAACATTTTATGCAGTAAGTTTCTAATTTGAAGGTTACAAACTTGGTGAGAATTTCCAGTATTACTCTCCAAAACATGTTAGTGTAAGTTATATTTATATATTCTAAATTCCACTTTGATCATCCTTTTTTCTTCTAATCTTGAAGTCACACTTTTGCACATGTAAGTAAATTATAACTATCTTTATTCTTCTAATTGCATTAATATTTCCTTTCTAAATAGGTTCTCTTGTCCACGAATACCTGGGGCATCTCTTGTCCAAGGGTCAGATATGGCCAGATGAAACAAGAGCCCATGAAGGGGTGCAATACTTTTAGGAAAAATCATTGTGGTACATTTAATTTCATAGAGACAATTTACACTTTGAAGGTCATGGTGTTGTCTTTCTGTAAGGGGAAAAAAAGAGGGTAGCTGTTTTTTCCTGCTAAATTCAATCAATTTTTTCTTGACCTTTAACATGCACCAGGAGGAGAAATTCCACTTCTCTCTACAACTGCCAGTGTAGGTGGGGAGGAGTTCAAAGAGGAAGGAGAAAAGGAGATTGCAATGGCTCATCCAGTCAAGAGGTGCAATGAAAATTGTTGTAAGAGGGCTAGAGGCAGGACAAAGTATAACTCCTGACACTGATGTGTGTCATGGTTTAGGAATGGTTCCCCAGTTTAGTGTTCCCAATGAAACACTCCAAACCACATGTCCCATGCTCACTCCCCCGTATCCCCTCTCCTTCCCCGCAGGGAGATGGAGAGGAGAATTGGAGGCTCAAAAGATAAAGATCATGGGTTCAGACAAGAACAATTACTGGAAACAGCAATTACATGAAAAACTGAAGAGTAACAGCAACAATATTAATAACAAAGTGTCTAAGAGGTGAATATTCACCTGCGAGTACCCACGACATAGAAACCCCTGACAACACACCACCATGTGGCCATGCTTTGACACCAGAAAGGGACCCCTTCCTCTGTCCCCAGAAAATGATGTGAGGTAGTATAGAATTACCTCCAGGCTCTAGCCATGATCCCTTCTGGCTACTGTGAAAATTTACCCTATCCCATCTGGAACCAGAGCAATGGGATTTTGCCCTGAGGCAAATTTGTCTGTGATGCTCTTCAGTCTTCATGACCAGAAACACTGATGGCATGCTTGGCACCATGTGAATTTATTCATAGGGAATAGCTATGGTTACAGCCTAGAGAAATTACTTAAGGTATAATATACAAAAGACACTTGATATGTATACATGTCATTAGGAACAAGGTGGTTCAACTAAAAACGTACATCTATTTTTAGCAATTCATATGATGACAGTGTTGAACTTGCAAATAAAAATTAAATTCTTTCAACTGTCACAAATGTGTTGTGAAAATAACTTCACATTTAAAGGTCACAAGTTGCATTTCTTTTGATTTCCATGTCATTATTAGTAAATAAGATCATGCTTTCTGATTCTGCCAAATCTGCGCTCACATTCTCATTGTGGGCTGCCGCAGTCCATAAGATGTCTCCTAGCTACATGGGTCTGCTTATCATGGACAAGAATTTTAATGAGTTTATTAAAACTAAAGCAAGTTCTGTCTTACTACTGGCTAACTTATTTCATCTCCTTCAGGATGCCAGGAAGAGTGAAAATCTAATCCATTTTTAATAGGCCACAATTCTGTAACTTCTTGTAAGCATATGTGTACCTTTGTACACATCCACACGCAGTTTAAACTTCATTATTTAATAAAGTTTAAACTTTATTAAACTTCAGGAACATGATAGTAGGACAGCCTTGGATTCTTGTGTGCTGGTGGAGTCAGACTAGACCTTAAAATGCTGCAGTTAAAAAAAAGTAATCTGTGCAACCACCTCACATTTTGTGCATTTACCAGAACTTCTTGCATTGTGATCACTTTGAATCACAATGCTTACTTTTTGATTGAATTTCCAGTCCTATATTTCTGTGTCACTTATTGAGTATATCCACACTAAGCCCTGAAACTCAGGTAAAAAAAATGTTCTCTTTCACATATTGGGAAGAGCAACTGATCCCTTCATAAAGGGAAACTCATCAGTCTCGGTACAAGATATTGCAGGGTTCAGATGGTTTTGGTGAGCAGGAAGTACTAGCAAGGAGTCTGGTGTCTGGTGCAGTGGGCTCAGCTGGGCTTCTCCCTCCACAGACTGCCAGCAGCAAAGACTAAACTAACTTCCTCTGAAAGACCTGAGTGGAGAGTTCCTCCTGAGCTCCTATTTTCATGTGCATCTCTAGCACCTGTGCATCAGGGAAGAGTTTATTTTTGCTCACTCAGTGGCTATAGCTCAGCTGTGTGTGTCTATAGCTCAGTTTACTTCATGGTTTCCACCTAAGACCTGCTGCTCAACTGCCTGTTCAACACAGGCAAATTCTAATCATCCAGGTCAGGCTTTTCTGTGATGAGGATGTCTTGAGCTGGTTGGTTTACCATCTCATTGTCAGTGTGGTGTGATTCAGACACCCATCAGGCAGAAGTTATACCGTGAAACACTTTTCCAATCCTGGTGAAACAAAACAGTCCTACAAATGAGGGGCTCCAAAACCAAGATGAGGTAGAGTAGGCACACTTGCCAAGGGAAAGTAAAAGTCTATGAGCAGCCAGCACTGCTTAGCTGAAGACCCAGGGGACTGAAGCTCAGTGGCTCCAACCATGGGGTGCCTCATCAGCCTCCTCTGTGCCGATCAAAAAAACAGCACAAAATTACTCGCTGTCACTGCTGAGTTGGTTTTTCATCAGCTCATCAAGCTCAGTTGTCATAGAGAACGGTCAAGCCAAAGCCAGTGCCAGCCTAAGAAAAATACCAGGAAAAGGAGAGGGAGAAGAGCGTAGAACTGCAACCCTAGAGAAAGCAGATTAACTTTTGATATGCAGTACAGGGAATTTCCCTTGATTAGGTCATCTAGGTTGTGGACTAACCTGTGGGGTGAAGAGGAAGAACCTAGTATATGTTAGAATAGATATGTAGGCAGAGCAGTGGCAATGTGAAGAATAGCTTTTTCAGGCTACACAGCTACTCATCACATTGCCACAGCTCTGTCTACATATTTCAGGCTTTATAGTCTGAAAACCACCTTGAGAGCGAATTCTAGTTACAGCTGTCTGGAAGATGATGAGGGCAAATATTTCTGTTTAATGAGCATGCATACTCATTTCCTCATTTAGAAGAAAGAAGTCATAAAGGAAGGCAATAAGAAGAAACAAAACCAGAAATTGCTGTGGTTCACCAAATAGTACCTGTTTGTAGCTTCTGCAGTGACCTCACGCTTCATGAAGAGGTGCAACAAAGCACTGGTGTGCCAGCACGTATTAAGGACAAGGAATAGACCTCTCTTATCGTCCTTCTCTTTGGTTCACAAAGCCTTGTCTAGGATTCAGTAGGTAACTGAGATAGAGATGGCTCTAAGTTATGGATTCTTCCATGTTTTCAAAGTAGGATGAATTTGTATCACCTTTATCATTACAAACAGTCCCATTGAGGTCACCTGTGGTACCTGCAGAAAGCACACTTTAGGTCATGGAGATTCAACACCCCAAACCTCAGAGACACAGACAGAGGACAAAAAGGAGGCAGGTTGAAGTGCTGAACACCAAGTCCACAGCATACCTGTGATATTTTGGGGGCAGCAGTTAGTAGCTGACGTGACATATCCTTTCAACCACTTGCTCAATTTGTCTCCAAAATAAGATCAGCTCAGCAAAAAACAACCCTGTTCTGTGACAAACATTTCACCTCATGTGAACTTACAAAATATTGTTAGCCTGAAGACCAAATGAGGGCCATAGGCAGGACAATATGTATATGTATCTAGGGAAGGCTGGCAAGGAAACAAATAAACAGGCTCTAATTTTCTCCTGCAATACTAAGCAGCTTTCATACTGCAGGAGACTAGAAAGGTTGAGTTACCCTGACGTCAATACAGTCATTATTGGCTCAGGTTTTTGGCTTGTGTACAAGCCTAACATTCTTACTCTTGGGGAGGTCTTACTCTAGCATAGAAGTGGGTAAGAAACTTCAATGTGTTGTCCCTCTTTGTATCCTAATCCAAGTGTCTGAATTTCAGAACAGCTGGAGAGCAAACATGGTAAGCATGTTGTCACACTGTCAGGAAGGCTAATGAACAACCTCATTGTAATTAAAGGTGTCCTCAGATGCTCTAAAAAGAAAACTAAACACTAGACAATGTATGTAGTCCACATACATGCACTACCTAGAGTGTAAAGTATTCCATATTCCTTCCTATCAAGCAATTTGACATTCTTCATGCCCATACTACAGACTACTGTGGAGACCTCTTGCTACAGACAACTCAGTGATTTGGGGAAATTATCTTGCAACAGGCCAATAAATCTGAGTGCTAGAGAGCAAATTACAGGCTCTTAATGTTTTCCCAAATATTTTCACATATGCTCTGTTATTATTTATATTGCATTACAGACTATCGTGAGCCATTTGACTTTAACAAGAGGTGACTTAAATTGTATGCTGCAGTTGGGAGTGCATTCATCCCAGGCGATGTCGGCAGCAATAACAAAACACGCTGTGCTCCGCCTAGCGAGCGTGTTTTCCTGAGGTCAGTGGGAGCTCAGGCTGCTCAGGACTTCACACACTTGACTCTTTAAGGGATTACCTCAGGAACCCGCTGACACACCTTGAGCCTGTTCAGATCACCACTGTCCTAAATTCTCCCAAGGCTCTGAAACAACACGCAGCACCCTCCAATCCTGTTGTGCCTGATTATTAGGGACAGATTGCTGTGAAACAGAGACGACCCTTTAAGTAAGCAGTGAATGGGAGATGAATACTAGTGGGATAATGCACATCCCTTGCTGAGCCAGAGTTGTTAGCTGTGGCACCAGGTCCAAAGCAGTACTAGACCAGATGAATTTGGTGCCTCACTGAGCTAGGCTATGTTTAACATAGAAAATTGTACATTGCCATCAGTGACATTTGGCTGGTGACACTTTCAGGAGGGTCCCCCATCTGTCTGACTGCTGCTAGCTGGAAAAACACCCACTCAAATATGTGGGGATGTAGGTATGTGTTTCAAAAATCCGTGGAAAACATCTGTGAAGGGAGCAGGCTTCTCTTTTTATAGAGCATGTTATTAAAAAAGCCTAAAATCCCAGTTGCATTTTCACCCTATTATTCAGACTGTTTTCTGTCCTAAGTTCTCTGCTTACTTTTAGAAACTATTGATACTTGTTTTGAATACCAGAAAGACCTACACTAGTACTTGAATATAATTCAAATACTGCAGAATTTTGGTAAAAATCAGAAATAATTGTTTTAAGTGCTTTAACTGCTAGAAGCACTGATGTAAATCAATTACTGTGCTTAAGCTTTTAGGTGTTTTGTTATTCTGTGGACAGTAAAACAATTCATAAGATAAGAGTACATAAACCCAGGATTTTTACAGGTGCAGATCCTTATGGTCTAAACTCTTTGATACAAGATTTTTCTTTTCTCTTTCTGAAATGGCATCTGCCACTTCAAAAGGGTGAAACATATTGCACATGGGAATTTGCAAGCAGTCTCCACACAAAGAGAATTTTTGTTCTTTTTACACTTTCATACCAAGCACCCAGAAGAGACCTACTTGCTTTGTGGTATGTCAGAGAAGCACTTTGATCCAATGAGTATATTTTTCCCAACTCTGGGAGTCAGACGGGAATCTAGGCAGAAAATGGGAATCTGGGAATCTGACGCAAAGGATGCACATACCACATAAAAATAGTGTCCCACAATTATCCAAGTGCAACAATTCCTCCCCTTAATTAGTATTGCACACAGCCCTGAATCACATCCCATATTAATATCTTGAAGTCACTTGTAAGACTTTTTTTACCTAACCATTTAACATCCCTTCTCTTTGGGTATCTCCAGTACTTCAGTATCTGGAGCATATCTTATACTGAACTGAAATTACATATCACTGGGTACAGCTGCAAGACTACAAATCTGGTCAGCAAAAGCAGAATAAGCAAAAGTAAGTAGGCATGGCTTAAAAAACCCACATTGTCACACAGCTAATCATTTTTAGCAGGTAGGCAAAAACCAAAGCATCTCATAAATATGAAGCATAGACTGGCTAAAGAAATTCTAACAGTTTCAACATGAGACATGTAAGAATGAGGATGCATGTTCACTTATTAAGAAAAGTGCTTCTATCTGACCACTTTCCGGTGGGGAGGGAGAGAAAATTAGTAAATAATAGGTTCTTCTTAAAATACTGTGACAGTTGTTCCCCCCCCCCGCCCCTTAGTTGGTCTACACATTATCCCTTTTCCCCCCCAAATTTGTAGCATGTTTGTATTTTATTAATATTTTTTCCCAGACTTGTTTGGCATAAAGAGGACTGATGCAAAAAAGATAGGCTAGATCTCTTAAATTACTGCAGTTTCGTCACCTGTAATGGATTTAATCTGAGTTACAGCAGCTGGGCAACTGACTGTGAAATTGGGTAGACGTGCCTCTCGGAAAATAATCTCTGATACCGCCCTCTCACCAAAGGTATTTGCCTGGCAGCTGTCACAGCTCTGTGAGAGATCTTAATTTCGGAGCAACTTTCTGCCCCTCCATGTACATCCCAGAAGGGGAGCGGGATGAGCGGGCTTTGCCTTGGGCTCCGAGAGGGCTGCGGAGATGGTGTCTGTGCCATCTCCAGCTGGAAGGACGCGAGCATCCCGGGACGCAGCTGCATCCCCCGAGGGCTCAGCGCGGCCGAGCTCGGCCCCGACCCCCCGCGTGAAGCGGCTCCTCGGCAGCCGGTCAGCAGCCACTCTCGGGACTCCTCTCCCGGCTCCTCCGGGACCGGCAGGGGCGGAGGATCCGCGGAGCTCCGGCCGCTTCCCCGCCCGCGTCCCCTCCCCCTGGCGGGGCGGGAGCGGGGCCGGGCCGGGCCGGGGGAGGAGGAGCAGCCGGAGCCGGGGCCGGATCGCGGCNGCCGCCGGCAGGGAACCCAGCCGAGCCGCGATGAAGAAGCCGGACGGGAAGGTGGTGCTGCTGGGGGACATGAACGTGGGCAAGACCTCCTTGCTGCACCGCTACATGGAGCGGCGCTTCCAGGAGACGGTCAGCACCGTCGGCGGCGCCTTCTACCTGAAGCAGTGGGGGCCGTACAACATCTCCATCTGGGACACCGCAGGTGAGCGGCACCCCCGGCACGGGGGGGCAGCACGGAGGGGACGGGGGTTCCGGCGCGGGGCTCCCGGCAGAACGGGGCTCCCCGAAACTCGCGGGGTGTTTGCTAGCGGGGTGTCCCTCTCCTCCGGCGGCGCTGCCCGCGACACCCTCCCGTGCCTTGGGATGCGTAGGGCTTTCTTTTCCGTAGTTTTGGCTCGCCCCTAGTGTACGAGCTGCTGATGGGAAACGTTGCGGTGAGTGACTTCGCTCGGGACAACTTCGCTTTCCGAGAAGCGGCGGGCCGGGAGATGGAGCCGTGGACCCCCACAGTGTCCCGGGGGCGGCGGCCGGCGCCGGGAGCCGTGCCCCGCTGCTTATCTCCTTGATTCAGCAGTACGGTGAAGTCAATCGCCTGAATCATGGGGTTTGGCAGTAGGACAGTCTGAAAGGAGTGACGATTTTGACGGGCCGTAAGGGGCCTTATAACTGCTCATCTCTGGTATTTTTGGAATTGCTTTTCGAAATGTGGATGTACAGGGAAGATTGCGGTGCCTGGTTGCTTTCTTTTACCCGAGTAGATGGCTCAGTCAGGAATTAGAGAGGTTACGGCTTCTGTTCATCCCTTCTCGTTGTGTACTGTTGGGTCTGATATCAGCTGGTGTCAGACTCGGACTTGCAAACGCGTGCTGCTTGCCAGCGCTTCAGACGTGGCGCTCCCCTTCACCGCAGCTGTAAGAAATTGCTGCACAAAGAGCATGGGCTGCCGGCAGTGTCTGTCTAGGATAGCAGCAAGGGGCTGTCTGTCCCACTGTTGTGGCAGGCAGCATCTCTGGGATGCAGGACTGAGCGTGGGTTGTGGTTTGGAGGACTGGGGTGGAGGAGGTGGGAGAGTACGGGCTGGAGAAGTGGTTTGTGGTTTTAGTCATATGAATGTCTTGCTCTTTATAATTAAGGCAGGAAGCTCCCCTCTGTCATGTAAAGGACCAGAATGTCCTACTAAATTAAGTCAATGGACTCTCTTGCCTTTAAGTTTTTCTTTGCAAATATTATCTTGTTCCTTTTTTTGTTTTGTTTTGTTTTCATGTTTGGCTGGATTTTTAAAACTGGCTAGCGGTAACGTGAAGAATGGAGGTTATATGTCCTTGTGAAACTTGTGGAGCTGCAGCATCATGCAATATTCCAGTTTCCTTTTGATGAAATTTGGGAGAGAAGTTCATTTGCTGTGTCACTTCATGTCACAATCTAATCCAAAACGGCTTTTCCTGTGTCAGGAATTGAGAAGGAGGAAGGGGAGAAATGAAACTGACAAAAAGTTATACAGAAACACTTTTGGGAAGTCTGGGGAGGAGGTGTTTAAGAGCTTTTTCTTGCCTTTGGTAATCTGTTACTATAATGAAAGCTCTCTACCAATAGCTCTGTTTTAAATATACTTCCTATGTAATTCCAAGTTTGGTTTTGTTGTTTGTTTGTTTTTGTTTTTTTTTTTTTTTTTTTTTTAAATCTACTTTAATTTTGGAATTGATGTGTTTTACTATGGGGAGTCTCTTGTGGGCAGTTGCTGCTTGTTTCTAGTAAGCCAGAGCCCTGTGGGTGATTAGCAGTGGGCTTCATTTCAACAGAAAAACTATTTGTCTTGGTGAGATTCTTCCTTGGTAATTTCCATTACACCCTTCTGGTTTTTTATTAAACATAATAAAATAAGTGCCTCCAAGGCTTATCTGCTGGTTTTAGACCCCTTTTTTCAGTTATTTAGTCATACTGCAGTATTTTATTCAGTGTTAATTGAGGAATCAGGTTGTGTGGCATCTTCCAGCTCTGGAGCTTTCCAGCCAGATTCCACATACATCTATTTGTATGTGGAATCTGGAAAACTCCAGAGGTGGAATCTCCATGTGCCAGGTGAAGCACCCAGGTGGTATCTGTCTCAGGATGGTGCAAGTGTTCAGAGCTCAATGATCGTTTCCCCAGTGCCACAATTTCCCCTGCACCCTGGAGCAGGGCCACTGCCAGTGCACAGCTTTGCAGTAGAGGTTCCTGCTGCTCAGCAGGACTTCTGGAGCAGAATTGCTGAAGCTGTATTTGCAGAGCAACGGTTGACAAGTGTTGCTGTATTGTACCGGGGGATGTAACATGTCTTGCTCATTCTTCTCTGTTGCTGGAGTTAGCTCTGAGCCTGGCTCTCCCCTCTCTTGTGTTCCAGGGGCAGGCAAGGGCTCTTGCACTGTCTCCCTGTTGACTTGTGCTCTTACAGAATGATGGAAGTTGCCAAAACTCGGCTAGACTAATGGAGGCTGTGGGTTTCATATATTAACAGCTCTCATTAATCTTGGGAGAAGTAGAAGCTCCCAGGACACATATGTACTTTCTCCTGTCCTGGTGAGGAAGTAAGGGACCTTGTTGACACTGCAACTCTGGTGTTAAGTCACGAGGGGATTCCAAAGTCAGTGTTATTTATTTGTATATTATTTTTATTTTGGGTGGACCTTATGCTTTTGCCGGCCTCAGTGTGCCTGGAGACCTTGGTTTGTGCCTGTTATCTCTCTGCCGTCTCACTGTCTTATCTCTACTAGATGGGTACCAAATAAGCTTGGAATGTGTAGTAAGGAGGAGTTTAAAACTTAGCCTTTTTGTCTGTTTATTAACCTTATGTTGCTGACTTCTGAATTCTTGTGAAGCACTTACAGGGTAATTGAATACTGATACATTGTTTTCTATAATTATGTATGTGTAGATATATAGAGAAATCCAGCAACAAGCAGTCATCCAGGAGACTTAAAATTCTTTAGCACAGCGATAACAGGAACATAGATCAAAGTTTGCACCTATCCCACCTACCTAAATACTGAGTGCCAGCTCAGGATGTCTGTCTTAATACCTCAATAGCACTTTATACGGTGCCATGCATACCATATTTTTTCTAGGCCAAATCTTCCATATTTCTACACCATATATATGGAATACATAAATATATCTATTTTTGGCCTAGAAAAAATGACAGATGCATGGTAGTAGCTACTGTACTAGTTCAATACATAATTAAACAAGGTAAATCGGAATACATAATCCTCTTTAATTTTCTACGTTTGTATAATATTTAGTATGTGAATGTATGTTTATTTTTGTTGTTGCTTTATAAGCATTATTTTTGGGACTTACCTCCTTAGAAGGTTATGTTTTACTTGCAGTTCAGATTGTATGGTTATTTGTTTTTTGGTATGGGGTGGGCATTTGGCTGTAACAATGCAAGCTTCGATACACTGAAGAGTCATTCTTGTAATGCGGAGTGATGTTTGTGCACACTTAGACTTCAGTGATTGATGAGAATATCTGCAGTAGTGGTGATGGATCAAAAGTTAAGTATGCGTGGATACTGGTGCTAGACGAGTTAATTGCTGATTTTCTGAGTTGTTTGTGTGTCATTTTCACTAATCACTCTGTTGATTTTGCATTACTTCCTGCTCTGAATTTAGAAAAACCTTGTTTTCCTAGGAAGAATTAAATTTGCTTACCACAATGCTTAAAGTGTGCATTTCTGTGTTATCGTTAATGAAATCAGTGTGCACACCTGACCTGTTCTACCAAGTTAGATTTGAAGTGTAAATCAGGTATTCTAGAGAGGACTCTTAGCTGTACATACACACCCTTCCTTATCTTGGAAAAATCAGCTGCTTAGTCTAGTCTAAATCTTTCATGTTCTTATCCACAAGCCCTGTAAAATGGGTGTGCAGAAGTTGTCAGACTTGATTGTTTTTTTATGTAAATGCTCATGGCAAATAGTTCAATGTTTCCTGTTTTCCAGTTTGATGATTATGAGAAAAGTTATTTGAAAGTTGCATTCGAGTCAAGGAAACAAATAAGCCACAGATGGAGGAATACTTTGGAAAAGTATCATATGCTTGCCATGTTTCTAAGCTCTCCTTTTCCTAGCCATCTGCTTTTGACTGCTTCTCCATTGTCAGAGGCTTGGATAGACAGTCTTGTGTCTGACCTAGCATGGTTGCTGTTGTATTTGTGGTTGGTGCATAGAATTATTTACTTCCTATATTGTGATGTGGCAAATTACATTTGTTTGTTTTCTCTTTGGATCAATTAATTCAAAGGAGCTATAAAAAAGAGCATAAACTGTGCAAAAAGAAGTAACTGTACACTTTTATCATGTTTTAAAGAATTGGTTTGCTGGATGGAGGCCTAGTCTCTAAAGCATTTGAGTTCATGCTTTGAGACCTTTGTACTAGTTTTTGAAGTACTATTTTTTCTGAAACAAGTTAAATAAGCAACAACATCAGCGAGAAGAACTTTCTCCTCACACAAAAGGTTTGGGAGTTGGACACTCAGGATGTCAAAGGTTTTTTTTTTAATATATAGATATATAGTTCTGTGTGTGTATATACGTTTTTATTTTTTCTAGGCAGTGCTGACAGCAGCTGCAGAGTAAACTAAAACTTCCTGCTGGGTGCTGGTGGCATGTAGCTCAGAGCTAGTATGTAATCTTTTCTGTCTGGCAGCACAAAACCTCCTGAAGTTTTGAGGGTCTTGGTCCTATTCCACCATTAATCCTGGAATAATAATGTGTGGTGGCTACAGCTAATGCTATGGTAGGAGTCTTCTTGTTCAGGTGTGCTTTCTGATGCCTTGATATTTCAAAAGGTAAAACTTTTTCTGTATGTTAGATTTAAGTCTTTTTAAGTTGACATTTGTTCATCTGACGGGTAAGTGGTTTCTTAACCCCAGCAGCAAGGTTTCTTAATTATTAGTGTTCATGTCTCCTGTGCTGCTGGTGTAGTATTAGAGCAGTCAACCAGTAAATGAACTTGCCAGTATTTTAGAAAGTTCACATCAGGATCCTCTCATTCTATTTCAAGAGGCTGAGTTTTGAACTTGCCAGCTGATATTCATGTAGCATTATAATGGGGAAAATAAAGGTTAACTTTATGGAAAGCAAACTTTCCTTCTTTTCATTCTTCTCATCTTGAGCCATTTGTTTACAAGGACTGACTTGAATTTTTTATTGTGTGAATACTCAACTATTGGTTCATATTTTTACATCTTTCATTTATTTTTACCTGCATATATATATATATACATATATATATTTTAACTTGTCAGAGCTTGTATAGTTAGGGACAAAGGAGATAAACATAGCCTAGAAAAGGCTGTTCTTTGCCTTGGGTCAGCTGCAGTGTATCTGCCTAATGAGTGCTCACATCTCTTGTGACTGGTTTGCTGATGCCTGATGTTATCAGTGCTGGGGAGCACGTGTGAATTGCTCACAGCTTCTCATCTCTGCTGGGGTGGGCTACAGTGCAGGCAGCTGCCTGTGCTGAGCTTTCTCGGGCAAGGTGTCAATGTTTAGCTGGTAAGATGTGTTCGATTCCTCCGGTAAAAAGGATTAAGTTCCTCTCTCGCTCAGTTAGGCTTTGAGGTTTTTGTGGGTTTGCTTTTGTTCTTTTTTTTTTCTTTTTTTTTTTTTTTCTTCAGAATTTCTGTGTTGATGAGCACTTCCTTGTGCACACTGAGTCAAAGAATATCTTGAGCTGAAAGGGACCCATAAAGACCAAATCTAAATCTCTGCTCCTTGCAGGTTTACTTGAAACGAAACCATTAAACCATATGACCAACTGGGACCTCCTTGAACTCTGACAGGCTCGATGCTGTGGGGGGCCTGTTCCAGTGACTGAGGACCCTGTCAGTGACGAAGCTTTTCCTAATGTCCAATCTGAACTTGCCCTGTTGCAGCTACACTCCGTTTCTCGATAAAGGCAGTGACCCAGCTTAGTTCTCAAGGGAAACCTGAAATGGGGTGTGAGTTGGTCCTCAAAGTGTGAGATCAGCCCAGGAAGCTGGAACCAAACATTGCTTTGTATGGTGAACAATATGCAAATTGTCAGTAGGTAGGGAGGAAACATGGTCCTCCATCATGTTGAAACAGAACAAAGTAAGAGGAGCATTTAGGCGACACATTTCCTCACAAGTGAACACTGATAGTACTCTGATAATATTAGATTAATAGAACTCTGTTTGATATTATGCTGGTTTTGACTTTTGGGAGTAGGGGATTACTTCCAAAAAAAGGGAAAAAGAAGCTGTAGATGAGATGATTGGGTAGGTTAGTTGAAGCCCAAGAGGGCTCTGATGTGAGTGCTTTTCTGCACCTGATGAAATTCTGGCAGCAGTTGGGAGTTGCTGAATGTGTAGTGAGGTGTCTTTAGTTCAGGAGGTTTCTTGTTGGAAGGACATGGGGGATATCACCTCAAAAAGTGTCTTGGGCATCAGGGACCATCAGTGAGGAGGGCTGCTGAGTGTGTACCTGTGCTCAACAGGTGACAACTAGACATAAAAGTTGGAAATTACAGTGAATAAAATCCATTGTTTGTTGCTGCTGAGTCATTACTTGGGGGCCAGTTACCAACAAGTCTTTGATTTTTATTTTTTAATAGATTTTTAACACATTTTTATTTTGCAGAGTATTATGTTGGCCTTGATTAGTTGCTCATGATTGTTGTATGTAAAACAATGATGACTGAGGATCAGTGCCTCATACACACATAGTGTGGTTTCCTTGAGATTACTGTGTGTGATTATAGGCTATATATTTTCATCTCTTGAAAAGGAAACCATAAGAGTGAAAGTTCGAAAGGACAGAAATTCCTGAAGAGAGTTCACTGTCAGTGAGCTGTGTATCTAAAGCCTCTGAAGCAGATTCAGAGGAAGGAATAAAAGTTTAAGCTTTAGACCATCCCTGGAAACATGGTTTTGTTGTTGTGAAACAGCACACTGGGCTTTTTTTTTTGCAATGAATGTTTCCTGAAAAAAGCAGAATAACTTGGGAGGTGATTAAAAATATGAAGAAATAACGAACTGCCTGGGGAAAGTCCTGGAGGAAGTTCTGTTTCCAGCAATTAAAAATACAATGATACACAAGTAATATCCAAGGTAACAAATTCACTGCAGCTGAAAGTGCTATTGCATGCAAATTAAGTAAAAATAGAGAAATACCTTGTCAGAGGAAATTGTGAAAAATACATGTCAAAAAGAAACAGAAGACAAGAGTAACAAAATTTATTCAGCTATAGCTAACTCACTTTATTGAAAGCAGAATTTTACTTCTAATGTATAATTTTAGTACTGACTTGCAGAGAGGTGAGCTAATGGGGAGGTTATGGCATCTCGTGAGTACTTGATGCAGGCCAAGGTAAATGTTGTGTATGAACCTCTGTGCTACCTTCTGTGTTCCAGCCCCTACATTAAATCCCCTCTTTGCATGTGGTATTTAACAATAGTGTGCAAAGTGACTGAGCTGTTCTAGCCTAAGTGGGAAAGTGCTCAATAATTGGAGTAGGACTCTCCCTGAATAGTTTCAGTGACCTGAGAACTGTGCCTGACTGAAGCTGACCAGGATCATGCCAAGGCTCAACAAACATGAGCAGCTTTGGCATCCTCAAGAGCACTTGAGTTTGTTCAAGTTCTTGAACTGGCTGAATATGACATTTTTTAAAGTCACAGATTCTAGGCTGGAGCAATATGGAGAATGTTGCTAATGAAGAGTTTGTGCCTCTGGCTTTGCATTCTTTTTCCCTGGTTACTGAAGGAGGAGGTATATTTTGCAGATGTCTGTCAAAATTGACTCAACAGCTGAAAGATTAGTTTAAATACTGTCTGCTCTGTGACAATACTGAAATTGTGTGAGGGAGGGAGGCATGAACAAGAGAAGTGGTTGGTGAAACAATGTAAATGCAGTGGCAAAGCTGTTGACAAAAAGTGTAGATATAATGGAAATTCATCTTCCTGGTGGATTGGGACCTGGTAGGAGAGACTGTAGAAAATAAGGGTGTCCAAGAAGTGGATTATTGGCTTCAGTTAAACTGGTGTCCTAGGGGGTATATGCAAAGGCATAGCTGTTCTGGGCAAGAAAAGAAGTTACCAATGCCCTGCTGCATTCTTCGGTTTGACTTTGTGAAATGTGTACCTGAGCTGTCTAAGAAACAACAGCTCTTTCAGTTAGAGCGTGAGGGGAAAAACATAGGGATGGGAGGGGAAAAACACAGAGATGGGACGGGAATGTTTTTCCCAGTAGTTCTCTGCCTAGCTGAGTAAACATTGTTGCACAGAACAGCAGAAAGCTTCATAAGCTGTAATGTAGAGATGAATGTACACAAAATAACACACGTTGAGTCAACTGTGTGGCTTTTTTTTTTTTAATGCTGGGATACATTTCTGGGATTTCATTCTGTAATGAAAAACAAATAGGTATTTAAAAGTAGTATTGTATGTCAAGGTGCTTGAACTTAGGCAGTCAGGGTTGTGGTGTCTTTCTGTTGACCATACAATTAGCTTTTGCTTTTGGTTGGAAGGATGGGGACAGTGGATACCTAAAATACACGTGTGGGGCAGGTAACTGGCTGCTAGTTGTTTTACAATTACTGCTTTGAGCGATCCTGTATGGTGAGTACATTTCTAGTTTCACCTCAGTACATGCGCATGGTGGTGACAGAAATATCAAAACCAGGGAAACTCATAAGCAGCCTCACAGTGCCTTGCCTGAGCTTCTGATACTCTGTGGACTGGTTTAAATATCTTTACTTTACACTGCAATCATATCTCTAGATGAATTGTTTTCTTCACTGCAATTGCTGTCTTGTGTTGAAGCCACTGGCCGCGTGAGCTTCCGAGTGGCAGTGTTTTACTGCCTGAACTAAAGGTACACTTAATAATCCCTCATCTGAGTCACATTTTGCTATTGCAAAATATCCAAACAAATAACCTTTGTTTGGGTCTCCATCTAGAAAGATGCTGAGTCTGTGGTGGACACATTTGGAGCCATTCAAAATTGGGGAATAGAAAGAATGATTTTCTCTTCTAAGTCTGAAAGATTTCCTTTCTTTCAGGGAAATGCTTGGTACAACATCCAGGGGGTTGATCAAAAGGCAACAAAGCTGTGATAAATTCCTTTTCCTGTGCTTGATTAATTGTAATTTCATATTCAGTACCTGAAGATATGCCTAGGAAGTGAGATTTCAGGTTGGTGATTAAACTCAACTTGTGCAAGTGTGCTGCAGAGAGCAGAGGTGGTCAAAGGAAGTGAGTGAGTTTCTGCTCTTAATTTGAATTCTTAGCATAAGTAATTTGCCATCCTACATTACAGGAGATTCACGATAGCTTCCTTTAGGGCAACCAACTCAAACATACAAGATTTCCACACCTACCTGGGTGTGTAAAGGAACAAATCTAGAAGAGTGCTTATTAACATGGCTTTTAAAGGGAGGTAGATTATCAGATGTGTTTATGAATTTTCTAGTATATCTTTCCATCTCTTAGGAAGCAGATGAGAATTGAAGTTGGCTTTGCATGGGCCACCAAGAAGCCATTCATAGAGGATCCCTGCTGAGAGCCTAAAGACTTATGTGAGCATTTGATGTAAATACTTCTCCCTGTTCCCTTAGTCTTTCTTTTTTAATACAATTACATATTTTCTATACTCTATTACATAATGTAATATTCCAAAACTACTGTTTTTTACTTCAGGATATTCTTATAAAATAGAGAGTAAAGGTATTGTGCAGTCATCCAACCACTTTTACATACTTAGTTTAAAAATAATGATCTTCAGTACAGTTGAAATAAAAGGAAAAATTTTGATTTATGTTCTGCAGCTGATGACTACTTATGAGTTTTTAGGCATTTATAATATTCAACCATCTGTATTTAAATACATGAGATTTTTTTGTGAAAGGCCTCAAAATTCAGTTTCTGTTCTCCATAGTGGGATCTGTGATCTGGGTTTATAAATATGTTGCTGTTCTTTTCTTAATTGTTGAAGGCAGAAATAAGGATTTTGGTAATATTTTAGAGGGTTTTTTGTTTGTTTTCCACCTATCACTTGCTGCTCTCAAAATTTTGGTTCATTCAGAAAAGGGAGAAATTACCAGAATCTGTAGTGGCTTATAGTTACAAAAATAAATGAAAGAAAAAGCTGTGTGTAGTTGAGTCAACATCTTCCAAGCCTCATAAAAGGGATCATCAAATCTTGTGGTTTGCTGCAAGTGAGACTTAGGTGTTTTAAAACAGGATAAAAAATCTCCACTGGTGTAATGAGTGAATTTATTTTTAATTTTTTTTCCCTTTCTGATACAGGCTGTTGCCTTTTAAAAATGAAATCTCTAATTTTGTGGAACTAAAAATGTCTGAAACTGCTCAGCTCCTCCAACCCCTACCAGTATGATTACTTATTTCTGTGAGACTGTAGGATTGTCTTTAGGACATGAGTTTTCCTTCCTGCATCAGATAGCTCTGTGTATGACAAATGTTGTATCGTTTCCCTTAATTTCCTTCCTCTTCTAGTGTTGTGCCCTTTCCCCATTGTCCTGTATGACTTCTTTTTTCACTTCAAGTCTTGGAACCCCAGTAGAAGTGGAATAGTTGGTGTCTGTCTTCTCTTTGAGTGGCAGAACATTTTCTGACCTAGAGATACTGCCCTAATTATGAAAGAAAAGGATGCAGTGCAAGCAAATCAGTAAGCAGTTCCCTTTCTGTAAGTAGCTTCCCCTCTTGGCGTGAGAGTTCAATGGGCAGACATTGGACAGTGTTAACTTTGCTCTTTGTAACTTACTTTGTTCAGAAGGTTCAGAACTGAGTTGTTTATGATTTTTAGTGCTACTCCCTTTGTACCAGGTTGGAGAACAATAATGAGATCAGATTATATACCATGCCTCTTGTCTGATTACAGTTTCTTTAGTTCTCAAATTAATGCTCCTAAACTGTGGATATTACACATGCTCCTAAGCATGCAGGCAGAGAAGCTGGAAGTAGAATTAAAAAGGAGTAGTAGTGCTGGAAATGTAAAGGCCATTTGTTTGTCTTAGTGTCTGCCTAACCCCCAGCACTTAGCATAAGCTCTGAAAACACAAGTTTCATGTCCTATGATAAAATTATCTTAATGATTTGAACAAATTTTAAATACATTCCCACAAAATCCAGGTAGCAGCACTGTGTCTGGCAGTCTCCCACTTCTGATACTTGCTGAAGGCAGCTCACTGGGTAACCAGAACTGCCTCCTGCTTCTGACAAATAACTATTTAGAAGCACCCAGTAAAGAAAATTTCATCTGAATAGAAACTGATGGTAGCTGGTAAGGAATAAAAGCAGTTATAATTTTCTTCAAGGTTAATTATGCATGAATTCATTGCTTGTGTTCTTAGTTGAGAACCTGCCTATAAATCATTGGAAATGTTGAAACAAATCATAATGAGTGAGTCTAATTTTATGTCCCGTGCTATTAATATGAGTTTCTCTTCAAAAAAATAAAACAGTAGACTTTTTCATTCAGTTTGCAAGATCCATGGCCTTTATTTCTACACATTTAGCAAAGTTTAAATATTTTTCAAATTGCTAGTGGGAACTGGTTTGAAGTTAAACTCAGGGTTACAAATCAGAAGCTAGCATATAATTATCTACTGTGCCTCAGTTCCATTTCACCAAAAGATGATTTAACCTTAAATAAGAGGCACTTGCCAGGTAACTGCAGGGGCAGACCAGCTGTGGGTCCCTGCTATTGATCTGATAACCAGAGCTTCCTGAACGTTTTGGACAACTGTGTTATTTGTTATGTGTGCACGAATCATTCCACACTTCTGAAACATTTGACACAGAAAGTCACTTCTTACAAAACAGCCTGCCAGCTCTCAAATGTGTTCTCATGAAACCTGGGCTCTGTTTTTTGGAATGTGAACACTGTGATTTTGCAGATGCCTTTCCTTCCCCCTCCTCACCTAGTAGTGATCAGTGATGAACACCAGCATTTAGCTGCTGTCTTGCACTAACTACAGTTTTGTAAAAGCTAGGCCTCTAGAAGGGCTTCTAGTTCTCTTCTTCCTGTCTTCTACTCCCAGTCAACCTGGAAACATACTAGTAGGATCAAAGATTTATGGAAATAGTGCTTGAGGTGCTGCCCACATACGAGCCTAGTAATTAATTTTATCTTCAAAAGGAAGTGTGGCCAATATACTTGGGTCCCTCTCTACACTGCAGTGCCCCTTGCATGTACTGAACAAAGCTGTGCTGCAGCTGTGGAAGAAGAGAATGGTCTCTGGCTGTGTGGTAGGGTTGGAAAGGTGCATTCCCATGGATATGTGACCTTCCAGACTGATTACTAAAGGCTGAAAAACTCTTGCTTCTGGTGGCCTGATGCTGTGGTAGAAACAGCCTGGAGATCCTTGAAACTGTCTAAATACTGAACTTCTTGCAGGTTCTTAAAAGCCTCTGGCTGACATCCTGGGATGGCTCTGAATGGAGCACTGAGGGGTAGGGCTGGGTTCTGTTCTGTCTTTGCTGCTAGTGCTTTTGAAACATTAATGGAAAGAATTATCATGAAAGTGAGGCTGATGGAAAATAGGCACTGCCATAGCTAATGCTCTTGTAAATTAATCTAGAATGGTTTGGGTTGGAAAAGATTTTAAAGATCATGTAGTTCCAACTCCCTTCATGGGCAGGGATACCACCCACTTGCAGCTTACTCAGGGCCCCATCCAACTTGTCCTTGAATGCTTCCAGGGATGGAGGACCTACAGCCTCTCTGGGCAACAAGCTCCTCTGAAGCTCTCCTGTGGGTCTGTGGAAGAAAGCTAACTTACTGTGTTACCATGTGTGACTCCCATTGGGTGGGTGTACACAGAAGAGTTTACAGCTGCTGCTTGATGGTTTGGCTTCCTATACATGGGAAGAAGGGAAATGACTGACAGCTAGGAGGAAGAAATACATATAATGTGTTTGGGGTTAAAGTGATAATTTGGAAAGAGAAGAATGTTTCCAAAAGAGTCGAACATTTAATTTTATGTGTGGTTGGATACAAAATTTAATGCGAAGAGGGTCTGCAATGAGTAACATTAAGCTCTTTTTCTCATCTCTAAAATGTAAATTCCCTTAATTAAGATGTTTATTAGGTTTATGGTGTTTCCTCACTTAAAAAAATGGTATGGTATATTGTACTGATTGACTTGGTATGCATATAGTTAACCCTTCTGCAAAAAATCCTATGGGGAATTTTGATCTTAAAAAAAGAGGTTGTAAAGAGCTAAGGCTATAGCAAATTATCTAATGAGGAAGTTTAAAAACCTAACTCAGCTTAAAAGAGGAATGAAGAAAAACAGGAAGAATTTCTTGTCTTTGAGATAGTGGGCAGATTCTAACTTAACAATTCTTTGCTCGGAGCTGGCAGGAATGCTGATGAGTGGTAGATTTTCAGAGTGCTTATTTGAGATACATTTAGGAGAGCAATCTTAGCTAAGTTCCAAGCAACCTCTAGCTTACTCTGCCCTACTGGTATGGGGGAGAGAACTGGGGGAGTAAAAGTGAGAAGAAAATTGTGGGTTAAGACAAGGACAGTTTAGTGGGTAAAGCAAAAGTTGCATGTGCCAGCAAAGCAAAACAAGGAATCAGTTCTTCACTTCTCATTGGTAGGCAGTTGTTCAGCTATCTCCAGGGAAGCTGGGCCCCATCATGTGCCATGTTGACTTGGGAAGACAAGTGCCATCATTCTAAACATCCCCCACATCCTACTCCTTTCCCCCAGCTTTATCTGCTAAGCATGATGCCATATGGTGTGGGATATCCCTCTGTTTAGTTGGGTGCAGCTGTCCTGGCTGCATACCAATTTCTTGTGCACCCCCAGCCCCCTCACTGGTTGGGTTATGCCACAGAATCAAATAGGTTGGACAAGATCTCTGAGATCAAGTCCAACCTTTGAACACCACCATGTCAGTTAGACCATGGCACTCAGTGCCATCTCCAGTCTTTCCTAAAACACCTCTAGGGACACCCGACTTCAATGTCTAATCACCCTTTCTGTGAAGAGATTATTCCCTAATGTCCAACTTAAATCTCCCCTGGTGCAGATTATGTCCTCTTGCCCTGTTGCTGGTTACTCAGGAGGAGAGGCTGAGCCCCACCTGGCTACGCTCTCCTTTCAGGTGATTGTAGAGGGTGAGAAGGTCCCTGCTGAGCCTTCTGTTCTCCAGGCTAAACAATCCCAGTTCCCTCAGCCTCTCCATGTGCTGTTGACCACACTCCCTGGTCCTTTTCTGCTGGGCCANTCTCCATGTGCTGTTGACCACACTCCCTGGTCCTTTTCTGCTGGGCCACTTTCCAGGGACTCTGCCCCCAGCCTGTACTGCTCCCTCGGGCTGCTGTTGCCAAATGTGGGACCCAGCCCTTGGTCTTGTTGAACCTCGTGCCATTGGTCTCACCCCGTTGATCCAGCATGTCCAGGTCACTCTGCCAAACCTTCCCACCCTCCAGCAGATTGACTCAGCTTGGTGTTGTCTGTGAACGGGCTGATGTTAGATTCAATCTCCTCATCCAGATAATCCAAAAAGGTATTAAACAGGAATTAATTAAACAGGGCCCAACGCTGATCCCTGGGGGGATGCCATCAGTGGCCAGATGCCAGCTGGCTGCAGCAGTGTTCACCACCATTCCCTGGGCCCAGCCATCCAGCCAATCCTTAACCCAGCAGAGAGTGCTCCTGTCCAAGACATGGGCTGCCAGCTTTTCCAGGAGTATCCCAAGGGAGGCGGTGTCAAAGGATTTGTCAAAGTCCAGGTAGGTCACATTGTCTTTCAGCACATAGGAATGGCCTGCTTGTGTGTCTTCAAGACTTCTTTCTTAAGGTACATATTGCTTATAGTATGTATTGTCTATTACTTAAAGTTAAAATATGTATTGAAGTATATGAAAAACAGGAAAATTTCTAATACAGTGCAAATGCTGCTCAGCAATAACTAAAATATCCCTGTGTTATCTATGCAGTTTCCCAAATCAGCACAAATCCCAAAACACAGCCCTGTACTGGGTACTGTGGAGGAAATTGCCTCTGCCCCAGCCAAACCAGCACACCAAACTGGTCTGCCAGCTCCATACTGAGCAATATTAAACATCCAGTAAGTGTGGAGTGACCTCCTGGCCCTGCAGCGCCAGTCAAACTGTGCTAAAGTACACCTGGCCATGCATTCCTGCCTGAGTTAAAGACCTGCCTCTCAGTTTGAAGAGCAAGCTTTGGGAGAGTGTGTGGGCTTTGAAGGTCTCCTTTGAGTGACTCTGAAGTTAAGGACCTGGCAACACCCTCTGCTTGAAAATTGTGTAGGGAAGTGGGCTCGTCTGCTGTGCTTTTACCTCTGTGGAAAGGAATTGTAAATTAAGGGAAAAAGTATCAGTTTTCAAGTACTGCAAAAGAAAAAAAAAAATCTGCTTTTGGAAGTCACCCTGTGGAAAATGAATTGTTTTCTGTAGAAGGTACTTTTCTTTGAGGAGATGAATTGGTTATTTCAGCAGGTGTTAAAGTTGAGGAGCTTCTCCCACAGGCCAGAAGCAGGTGTGTGGCCTGGGTCAGGTTATTGTACAGCCCTGTCCTGCAGCTGGCCTCTGTGTCACTCACTGCTGAGCAATATTTGACTGTCAAGCTCTGCTGCTGCAGTTAAGTGCTCAGTGGTACTGCTTCCTGCAGAGCTCTTCCAAAGTAAATCCAAGGTTTCTTTTTTCCCTCCCCTGTATGATTTCCTTCCAACCATATTTTCCTTAAGGAAAGCTGCCAAATGATCACTTCTTTCTAAGCAACAGTTTCAACTTTTCTTTCAGATACATAGTTGTAGAAGAATTTTACATGAATGCTTTTTACTTACTCAGACTTAAATTTCTAGTTTCATTCTTGCATTCCTGCTCTCATTTCAGTAGAGGCATATAGGAACTTCATAAATTTAACGTAATAAGCTTAATTTAGCACCCTGCCACATTTTCAATAGACATGGTGTTGGTGCTAGATTTCAGCTGAGTTCTGGTGGAGCATTTGGTCATAGACAGGATGGTACTGTCCCATCAATCTGTCTTGCCCTCATTTCTTTTGTCGGATATCTGTGTTTAGATAAAACATTTCCCTTCACAGCTGTGAGATTTCAGAGAGAAACAGTTAAAAAGTGGTGTCATTTTTTCAGTTTGTGTTGAAGGTGTACTCTTGCTGGTCTAGCAGGTCTAAGATTAATTCTGTTCATATTTTAAAAGGCATTACCCTTCCAGGCTGCCGAAAATACATGAAGTGCTTGAATCTTCTGGGGTTATCTCCTTTTTCAAGAAATAAACAAGGTACATCAAGAGAACTAAATAAAATGAATGTTTTGAAAAAAGTAAATCCAGCTAGCTAAATGTAAGTTATTCAGGATTGTAGAGATATCAGTGGAATCTTTAGCTACAAACAGTTGTTTGTTTTTGTTTTTAATGCGGGTCTAGACAAAGTTTTTGTTGGCAAAAACATGCTGTGTAGTGTGGTTAGGAGGTTTTCGCTGTGTCTCTATGTAATGGTTTGTATTGCTAGGCATAATCTGAAGTTTAAAACTTTGGATAGAAAGCATATTCATGTTTTTATGAAATGTGATAGCTTTGGATAGAAACCATACTGGTGTTTCTATGGGAACATCTATTTTGAAATTAAAATTCTTGTGAGTTTAAAACCTCAGTCTTAATTTCGTTATTAGAATGATAAGTTCTGATTTATTCTTGGCAGCAAGAAAAATAATTTTGCATTTATGTAGCAGAATCAATTCCAGGTATTTTTTTTTGTTGTTCCAGAAAAGCTGAAACTAATGGTCTAAACCTTGTAGATAATAGGACTCTTCTCAGATATTTCTTCTCCTTTATATAGGCATTGTACAGCTGAAGGCTGATTGCTGATTATAGAGACCCTAAATATGCCTTTAGTCCAAAGGCACTGAGTTTGTAAGTCTCTTTGTAAAAAGACAGTTGCAGCTAGAAATATACAGACTAAATAAATATATAAGGCTGCAAATGAAGAGAGACTAATATTATGGCATGCTGACAACAGGTTAAGCTAGATTCATTGGGCAGCAGTATGTTTTGCAAGGTCCATTCAGTTGGTAGTAGATGGCAAACCAAGCTCTTGGTACCTTGTGCTGTCCCAGAACCTGTGAGCTGTTCTGGAATGTACAGCAAGTGTAGGGAGAGATAAAAGTCATCAAGAATTTAAGTAATATTGTAACTTCAGTGAGATTCTTTTTACATTCTTGGTAATAAAATAATATGGAAAGATGGGAGAAAGGAGCTATGGATAGGGTTTTTAGTTTAGAGAAATACGCCAGAGGCAAGGAGTCTGAGTGAAAAAAATATTAATTTCTCTGGCCTAACGAGAAGGAGGTTAAGTCATAGGAGAATACCTTTTAGGAGGAGTGTGGAGTTTTTCTGGGGTTTGGGGAGTTTTTTTAGTTTGAGGGAGAGGCATTTGTTTTTTGAACAGATTACTTTGTGAAGCTAAAAGTCTATCAAAAGTCAGAATCTGAAAGCTCAACTCCAGCAAGCTAGTTGTTAGGAAACTAACTTTTCCTTCTTTAGATACTTTATAGAATACAAATTCTTCCTAAGTCACAAGAGAAGGACTGAGTGAAATTCTATTGTCTTTATTATGCAAGAGGTAAAATTTGAATGAAGATTACACTTATCTCTGATCATGTCTCTGATCATGCCCTGTGGTTTTTTTTCCTTTATACTTTTTTTTTCTTTCCTCTTTTATTCTCTCCCATGTAAAGTTGATCTCCTCCTTTCATTGAGTGTGTCTGACAGGTCTGTCATTGGGAACCAGAAATGCAAGTCTTCGCTTCCAGTTATGGAATGAAGATGGACAAACTATTCTTCAGGAGTGGATTACAAAAGTTTCTGGGAATATTTAAACTAATTCATGATTGAATAATACAGGATTTGACAAGATGACTGAGGGATATTTATTATATTAGAGCTGTAGGTGCAAAGGCTTTATTGGTGGTAATCAGCTTTTTTGGATACCTCTGGGACTCAGAAGGCTCTGCAGGATGTAGCTGATTGGCACCTCTGTAAGCTGCTAGGCATCTGCTTTTAGTTTAGCTGCTTTTAGAAAATTAGGCTTTTACTTAGAAGCAGGCTTCTCCATAAACTATCACACTGTTAACTGTCAAAAAACCCAGGAAATTTTTATCCATGTTTCAGGTGTTGGTTCTTTGGAGGTGTGCTGTGAATTAAGGCTATGCAGCTTTTGAGGCATTTCTTCCATGCATCAGAAGAAGGTGGTGACTAGCCTTTTACTTTGGAGCTTCTACCAGGACATGCCTAGATTGATAATCTTCTTGGAGAATATAAAATAAAACTAATTAGCAGCAAAAAAAACCCCATTATTTTCTGTTTTGTGATTCCTGTTCACAAAGCAGGGGTTTGTGTGTGCCTCTTTGTGAAGAAAAGCATGTTGCAACAACCCATCTTCTTCAGATAATGCTCAGATGATCCTGTAGATCATTAACCACATCTTGCAGAGTTTGACATGTGATGTGCAGCACAGCACGCTGACATTCTTGCATAACTTCTCAGTGTGCTATTTGTCCTAACAATAAAAGGCCCTTTTAAGTGAACTTCTTTGGAGGAATTGTTTTATGTGAATTGTCCCAGAGTATCACTTTTGGAATGTTAATTGAATTGATGTTCTAAATAAAAATTAGAGTCAGTTAAAACCGCTTGACCTGTTGGTATACTTCAAGTTTGACAAGGGAAGGATGTTCTTAGAAAGGTCAGGGGCATAAAGGGGATTTTTCTCCCAACAAATCAGGGCTTTCTTGAGTGGATTGACCTATAATCATTCTGAGGGTATGTAGCAAAAAAGAAAAACAGGAAATACAGCCAAAATAGAATTATGAGCACTTTTTACTGGTGAGAACCATAAAGAGAAGCACATTAATAGTAGTTCATGCTGTCATTAATTTTAGTCATTTAAGATGAGATGGGATCTTGCCACCGCATACAAATCTTAAGGGCAGGTGTCAAGATGATGGGGCCAGACTGTTCAGTAGTGCCCAGTGATGGGACAGGGGACAGAAGGCACAAATCAAAACGCAGGAAGTGTAATCTAAATATTAGGAAAAACTTCTGTACTTTGAGTGTGATAGAGCCCTGGAACAGGCTGTCCAAAACAGGGAGGTTTTGGATTCACTTTATCTGGAAATGTTCAAAACCTGCCTAGAATTATCTTGTGCAACCTGCTCTAGGCAAGCTTGCTTCAGCAGGGAGGTTGGACTAGATGATTTCCAGATGTCCCTTCCAACCCCAACCATCCTGGGATTTGTGAAACTTTCCTTTTGAAAATGCTCAAAGCAAGCAATAAGCTTGAATCTGTAAAGAAATATAGACAGCATTACTCTTAGCAAAGTTGTTAATCCTGTGTAAGGGAAGACTTATCTTTCAAGAAAGTAGGTGAAGTGGCTAGAATTTTAGTGCAAATCTTTTGTTTTGTAATTGTTGCTCCTTGCTGAAACATGTCCTTCAAATCTTATTTATGGCATAGTGGTTAGCTTTAGTTTTATGGTTATACTTTAAGGGGAGAGGAAAGAAGTAGACTAAAAGAAATCTGCATAAAGCTTTGTTCATTAAATATTTTACTATTCTTATGTATAAAGTATAGTGGAATTTTCATTTCCAGTAAGTGATCATCCCATTTTTCATTATTTCAGATGCCTTCTAGTGATTCTTTTTGTTTATAATTATTCTGAATTAATTCCTTTCCCTGACACACTGATTGTGATGGATTTTTTTAAATCTGTGTAGCAACGCGATTTGTGCTTTTGGTACCCTTAGATAAAGCAGAGGAAGAGTGAGCTGCATTTCTTAATGCACTCTGTAGGTCCTGGTGTAGACTAGCCTTCTAGGGGGTAGATGTCTTCTCTTGGCAGAATCTTAATAGCTAATTTAGATGCCCAAAAGGATGTTGGCTTTGTTATGTAAAGGAATGTAAATAAAGGATGACTTTTATTTTTTCCCTTGCATATTATATTAGAGACAGAGTCCCTAGTAAAAGGCCTTAATGCCTAGTAATGCTATTAATTTCATCCAGCTTTTCCTGAAACCTGTTGTAGATTTTCCTCTTATTCCATGGAGAGTATATTATTATCTGTTAAGTATTCCTGCATAAGTTTGCCTTCAAAGAGAAAAGATAAGATTTATGCTCTTCTAAAAATTTGTATTTAAGAATTAGCCCTTTCTCACAGCCCTTCTCTTACTTATCTCTGTGTATTTTTTCCTAGATTTTTATTTCTAACATACTTTAAACTCCCTAGTAACAGAGTTTACATATATTTTTTGATGTGTTTTATCCCAGACACTGTTGGATCACTGTGACAGTTTAGTAAGTAGTCTTCTAAAAAAATCTCTCTTTAATATTTTTATTTAGGTAGAAGGGTGCAGCTTAATCTCTCAGGATAAAAGTCTTACTGTGGAACCATAGCTCATAAATTTGGGATTATAGTGCCAAGGCATTTCCTGTTTTATCAAAACTTTCTCTGCTTCCAGTTAGATAACTAGTTGGATTTTCTTAGTAACTTTATCCAATTGTCCAGGCAAAAATCAGATCTATTAAATTGAATTTTTCATATTAGATAGAATTCTATTCTATAGCCTGCCAGTAGATTGTATAAAATTTCTGGATATGAATTCATCAGGGACTAAATTATAGTGACATAATGTAATGCCACTTCCAGATCAGGAAAATGATGTTACATTCCTCCTGTATAACAGCATACTGCAGTCTCAAGATCTGCCTTTTATTCAAATGTCATGGAGTTAAATGTATTAGGAAGCATCTTCTGCTTCACTGCTTACAGTTCATAAGGCTTTCTCATCTGTGGCAGTCAGCTCAAACACATTGTTGGCTCCTCTGAATCTGGGACTTGCCTCCATTGGGATATTATGATCTTTTTTTATGGGAAGGGATTTGTAGCACTTGGAACTAATGTCTAGAGTATATTTGCCTTCCTGAACACCAGCCTCCAGGGGAGGAGAAGCAACTCAAGCAGTACATTTCCTTTATCTCTATAAAAGCAGAAGTATAAATACCTAAATGCTGTCAGGCTTGGCTCTTAGCTTTAGATGTAAGCTTGTGAATAACCTCTGTGATAAGGACTCTGTGTGCGTGTGTGTATACATTGGAAGGAAGAAGGAACCATGTGCAACATGACGGTGCTTTTACAAGTTTTTGTGTTTTAAATCAGAGTGAAAAGAAAAATATTACAAAGACTAAAGTAGTGTCAATTGTTTCTATTTATTTTAACAGTGTTTTAAAATGACGTCTATTTTCCAGGACCAGACTTGAGGGTGTTTAATTAATAGAAAATGATTGTGCAGTGTGCATGTTCTAGCCTTTCTATTCATTGATTTTTGTGTCCAAGGGGCACATGTGTTAGTGGAAGTGTGGTGTTTCTAGTACGATAATTAAAGCTGACTGGAGGACAGGGCTCAGTTTGATCCTGATTTCTTGTCTTGCTTAAGTGAGAAGTGAATGATTGCTTCTGGTTCGTGTGGGTTGTTTTCTCACACCAAGCTGCTTTTTTGCAGAAGGATATTTAGAAGACTAGAATAATTCATGTTTGTAGAGTGGGGATATTTGCAGGGTCTTGCCAACTTCAGAATCCTTCAGAACTCAAAGTTCTTTTACTAATGAAGTAAAAATTGCATAGATTTAAAGGGAAGAGATGATTCCTCTCACAAATTTAAGTCTTCTGTTATGAATTAACAATTCAGAATAAACTCTGTTTAAAAGTGGAGTAAGCATGTCTCAACCATATATTACTTTGAGCCCACTTTCTTGACTGTTTTTGATGTTTTCTCTTTGGAGAGCTGTATTAAAGAATTTTCCTTTGTTCATTGTTCATTTAACCCGTGTGGTTGTTATTTTCTTCTTCCATATGTAGCTCTTTCTGCTTCAAAACATGCAAGTAAAGCCCTTCGGGTATTAAGATCACTACTTTCCTATGCTTGCTATATTGTGCTTTGGCCAAGACATACATATCTAATTTTAATAACTTAAATAGAAGCTGCTAAAATAGGGCACAGTTCATGCCTTGAATGTTGATTCATATCTAAGTAATGAGTATAAACAAAATAAACGTCATCTTGTTTTTTACCAGAGCTAGACATCTGTTGCATTCTGAAACTTCAGCATATGCAAGTGTCTGCTATAATGCAGCGTTTGTGAATGTATCACCACTGGGTGAAGGTGAACTTAAATGGATTTTATATCTGCTCAACTGTAATTGTTTTTGAGGTTGGTGGTGGTTTTTTTATGGGGAGGGGTAGGGGGTGTTGTGGTGGATGTTTTCGTTTGGATTTTTGGTTTAATTATTTAGTTTCTCTCCCTCTCAGAGACTTTCTTTCTATGGGAAGTTTTGTCTTGAAGAAAAAACAAATGTTGGCATTTTTCTGGCAGATCAGGAAATCATGTATTCAGACAGCTCCTGGACTTAGAGAGATTGGACTCTCCAGTGCTTTGTGACTTGTCTTTCCACTAATTTTTACTTATGTCCTCCTTGTTAATCCTCTGGGATGGAGAGCTTTATTTTTATCCCCAAATAACCACAGGTGTAGTCCTGTTCTTAACAAAGCTCCTGGCTTCAAGGGAAATATGATAAAGCCACCTACAAGAAATAAATACCAATCTTGAACAAGGTAATGAAGAACTGACTTCATCACTGTCAAAACTTGGCAGCCTGACTCATATGTGGGCAGGAGAGAATTTTCCTGAACTCTTTAGGGACTTTTACTGTTTGTTCTTTGATAGTCATTACGTATTTTGGTATATATGCACAAATAGCAATGTCAGTTCCTGGCAAAATTGTTTTCCCTGATGTCCTTTAAAGGGTCACAACTTTACTGCCTTGTCTGCAAACAGAAAGAAATGTTGTTCCCCTTTCAAAAGGGATCTTTGTCTACTCTTGTGATTGCAAGGATGTTCCTGCTGAGGTAACTCAAGAGCGTAAGGGTCACCTTTTGAACCTTCAACTACTGCAGCTGAATCCTCAAAGCTCATTTCTTTCTGATACTGATTTCTGTGCTGTGTCATGGGTGTCATACTTTCTCTTTTATTTCCTCTTTTAGCTATCTCCCTAGGGGACAGTTCCTGTCCCTCTCCATGTACACTCAAGTTCAGACTCCTGTAAAGCAGTAAGAGAATCTGAAAGACAAAACCGAGCTGATACCTTGTGTTTCTGTTAATTCCTCTCTACTGTTCAGGTTATAGTACTGCACAAATCACAGTGAAAATCCTTGGAAAGTACCTGGTTTATGGACTGAACACTTCCTGGACACTTCTGCGATCTTGGCAATTTTAATGCAATAGTAGCATGCCTCTGTAGCCCACCTTTGTGTACTTTTCCTCACTACATATTTACTTTGGGAACTGAATTATGGTGCCATTCAGACTGTGATATCAAAGTAGAAACAGTGCTTTTTTCAGTATTTTATGGAAAACCTTTTTAGTTCTTTAATGTTCCTTATGTTTTATTCCCTCCAGACTGAAAGTAACTGTTTTGCATTCTTGTACATGCTCAACATGTACAAGAGATTTAAAACATGTACAAGAGAGTTTTAAAACTTTTTCTGATGGAAGTTTTCTTGAAGGAGTGTGTCTGTGTGAGTTGTGCCACTTCCACTGTGGTGAAAGCCTTTTGTAGAGGTGGTAGGTAAGGAGCATTCAAATCTGGCTTCTGCTCTCCTAAATGTCCACAGCAACTTCATGGCCTACTTTGGATACCATCCTCAGAGCCCATGGGCAGGCAGAGAGCTCCAAGAGCAGCATTGAAGTGCTGCTGTTAGTGAATCCCACAGCTGGCAAAGGATTGGGATGCTTGGATGGGTTGTGGTCCCATCCAGAGGAAGCATTCACAGGGGCTGCTGCCTTCAAGCCAAGAGATCAAAATGCAGTAGGAGAATTTAAGTTCAAGTCTTAGTACAGTTTAAATCTAACCTTGCTCACTTGTCAAGCTGACCTCTTGCAAGGTCTGCTTTTTCTTCTTTCTTTGTTAGGTTCATTACAATCTTTATCGTCTTGAGGTCCATTTGGCTCAAAACTCTTTGATTTGTTTATGACAACCATCACAGGACTTTGAAAATGCTTGTTGGTTGTGCTGCCTCTGAGTGGCTGAAGTCTCCAACAGGACTTAATATATTTGATGGAAGACCTTTGGAAAGCTAATGGTGCTGCAGAAAAGGATACAGCTGTAGGGTTGTTGAACTGCTCTAAACAGGATGAAATATAAAGATGAAAAGAAAATGAAGTTTTTGGTTGCTTGGTTTTCAGAATTTTCCCTGATGTGCCTTTGTGGTTGATTTGGTGGTTTTTGCAATTCCTTTGACTGCAAATTATTTAATAATTCTGTCACTCTTCTGTTACCTTTATTTTTTTGAAAAGGCAAAATTGTTTAATTGCTGGATTCAGGGCTTACCATTTAATTTAACCAATTGTATTAAAAAATACGTGATTGGAGTGGGACCAGATAGGTCCAGAGGGAAAAATAGCTGGCTATAAGAAGGGGATGGCTGTTATCATGCAGTAAATTTTTCATCCTAATGTCTCATACTATTTTCTTGACGCCTTGAGGATAGATATTAGTTTAAATACTTTGTGTAGTTTTGGAGTTTTTCTTCCATATTTAGAGTTTTTCCAGTGTCAGAAGTGGTCTGTGCAAGGAAACTCCTGCAAAAATACATAGTGCAGTTTTTTCTGCATATTGATTGTGCTGTGAGGGTGAGCAAAGGAGGCTATCCATAATTCCTTTGACAAAATTAATCCCTGATGCAAGGCAAACTCTTACCGTTTCTTTCCCCCTTTCAACAATATATTAGATGTAGAAATAGTCAGTTGGTAGTTGGCATGTAAAATGTCATGGTTTATATTATGCTGTGCAAGACTAGATTAGCATACAAGTGCCATAAAACAAGTAATAGTATTGTTCTAGTGTTTGGTTGCTGTAGCAAACGATTCTGGGGGCTGCATTTTATGCCTTAGGCATCTGAAGTGGGAGAACAGGGGGAGATACATGTTCCATTGTGCTTTCCAGACCAGAGTGTATAATCAGGGTTAGAGTGAGAAGAAAATCGGTCATGGTGCAAACTTTTGTTGAAAAATTGGAGACACTTAAAGACTCAGTTGCAGTGCAACTGAAAATACAACTTTAACGTGAGATTGCAGGAAAAAAGCATAAAAGGACTGACCTCTTCCCTCCCCTGTATTAGCCAGTCTCCCTTGCCCTTATTCTATATACCTAAAAAAGGATATAGCTATTCTTTTTTTTGTTTAAAACTTCCTTTTTTTCCCTACCTCCCAGATAATTTTGCTGAGGGAAAGCAAGTCAGAGGTTATACAAAATTGCACTGAAGCAATTTTCCATGAAGTTTGCATAATGATTTTCTGAATGTCATTTATTGAACTTTTGACCTTTGAAATGTTATATAACTGCTATTACCAGTTTTTCACTTTGCAGGAACGTATTTAAATTACATGCATGTTTTTGATGTGAAATCCTCATTTTCTGTGTGACGAGAAAGTAACTGAGGAACAACTGTTTCTTTTTTCTCAGCATTACCCCTGAATTTATCGACACCTGTTTCTACCCTTTTTTCCAATCCTCCACCAGTCTGAGAGATCTCACAATTTTTCCTCATGCAAATATTTTACATACTTCTGAGCACTCTCACCAGCTTCCTTTCACCTCTCTTTATGGTGAACTCTGCACCTTTCCAAACCTGTTTCTCTGGCAGTCAGGCAGTCACAAGAGTTTCACTCAGTGTTAAAAGTGCAGTGAGATTAGGATTTCATGTTCTAGCATGAGGTTTCCCAGATCTGCTTTACTGATAATGATGAACGCTTTGTCTCTCTTCTGGCAGCTGGGGAATACAGTCCTGATTTTTGTTGAAGGACAGTGACTGTTCTGTTCCCAACTGGAGGTAGATTCTGAGTTCTTTGCACAGTGTGTGTGTTCGTGTGCAGATGTGTTTTCCCAATGTGTGCTGACCTGCATTTTTCAGCATTAATTTCTTCTGCCTTTCTTATGACACAGTCATTTACAAGGATTTCATGATGAATCATTGATGATGATGAAATAGCTCATGGTGGTCAGTAGCTTTGTGCAGAAGATGAATGTAACTAGATCCTCTTCCAGATTTTCTATAAATGAAGGCTCTGTGCAAAGGGATTGTATGAAAAGAGTTGGAAAACAATGTTGATTTTTAAACGTTCTTAGGCATGTAGTTGGCTCTTTTTTCACTTTTTTCTTTTTTTTCTTTCTTTGTTCACACTAATGTAGTGACCTAAGGCTGATCTGATGGCTAGTTGAAATCTAGCATGTTTTATCTTTTTCTTGATATAGTTTTGGATAGTGAAACATGCAGCATATTCTTCAGGTAGCAAGTATTTGGGGAAAGTAGCAGTTCTCAGTAGGAAGGAAAGCACAGTTTGTCTTCTGCCTCATTTCCCTTAGTCTTGTTGCAACTACTGAAGAACATTGTTTGCTTCCCAGGATTTAAAGAAGAGTCAATTTTGTCTTCCAAGAAGTGAATTTAAGGATGGCATCAAGGCTTACTTGGAGGTGCTGGAAGATAGTCTGTGAACAAGGAGAAAGAAATGTTTTAACTTTTGGTTATTGAATGATGGCCAGGGCAACTTAAAAGATAAATTTCTCTTAGAATGCATTAGGATTTTCTGTATATTGTGTTTTTACTACTCTAAAAACTGTGTGTAAACTAGTGGTGGGACAGATACATATCACTACAGGCTGGATACCACAAGAGGCTTTTCCTGTAAAGCCAACGTGCCTGAGAACTGTGGGCATGTAGCAGTAGGCTATATAGCTTACAAAATCCTTCAAAACCTAGGAACAAATGGGTTACTGATTTTGTTACAGATTTCTGAGTTAGATGTACTTGAAAATGAGTGCTGGATTCACAGGAGTAATAAATTGTAGCAGAATTTGAAACAGTAGAACTTTTTTGTTTGTAAATGGTGAAGTAGATGGATGGGCAATCTGCGGGTGCAAGCAGGGTAGTAGTTAATGTGACGTAAATCAACTAGCATGCAATTTAATAAAAAGGAAGCCAGTTTTTTTTTTTTCTTTGCAAATATGGATGCTGCATGAGCTTCCTTGTTCACATGTCTCTACAGATTCCCTTCTCTGAGACTGAGCAAGCAGTGAGCAGAGCTGTTCTGTGGCACTGTTGCTCTCTTATGGAAAAACAGAAGGAAAATCTGAAAGTGCTACAAATAACGCATTTTTACCTTCACTACTTTGTCCATACTTGTGAAATTGGTTTAAAAATTCTTAAGCTCTTTTAGTTGGTTAATGATGTGTTTTCCAGCACACTAACATTTGCTGTGTTTAAACCCTTGCCAGGACGGGAGCAGTTCCATGGCCTCGGGTCTATGTACTGCAGAGGAGCGGCTGCTGTGATCCTCACGTACGATGTGAACAGCCTCCAAAGCCTGACAGAGCTGGAAGAAAGATTCCTGGCACTGACAGACAGTGCGAGTGCTGACTGCATTTTTGCTATTGTTGGAAATAAAGTTGACCTCAGTGATGACTCTGCTTTGCCACCGGATGAAAATAGACCTGAGAAGTCTAGCGCCAGCTGTGGCTCAAAGGTGCGAAAACAAGTCCGTGCAGAGGATGCCATTGCACTCTATAAAAAGATACTGAAATACAAAATGCTAGATGAGAAGGATGTTCCAGCAGCTGAGAAAATGTGTTTTGAGACCAGTGCAAAGACAGGCTACAAGGTGGACTACCTCTTTGAAACTGTGTTTGACATGGTAGTCCCAATAATCGTACGTCAGAAAGCTGAGGGGCCACCGCAAACTGTAGACATCACGGACTACAAGCCAGCCAAAAGGACAAAATCAGGTTGCTGTGCCTGAGCCATCTATGTGACATAGAAAAGGGGAGGGATTTTTCACTCCAGCAAAATGAGGAATAAGAACTGCTTGCAGTTGAACAGAAAGGAAAAGTTAAGGAATAAATAGACTAAAATGGTGTATGCAAAGAAAAAAAAAATCCCAACAAAAAAACCAAAACAAATAAATCTTCTGACTGTTAAAGGCTTCTGGGAAGCTCTGTGTATAAAAAAATGGGAATACCAGTGAAATTATGGAGTAAGACTTGCCAGTTTCCATGAGCTCTGAAGACAAATAGTGTGTTATTACAATGAGTAGCGACAATCATTTGGACAGATTTGAAAGATTCTGATTTTTAGTGACTTGCCATTTCATGTTGCATGTAAATGATCTGTTTGTGTACTCTTGAAAACTTTCATATAATGATCTTTTCCCTTATGAGTCTAACTTTGGAAGATTGAACACACGGTACTTTTTTATTCTTAAGGAAAAAAAAAAGAAAATCCAGGTATATTTATATTTGTAGCTAATAAATCAGTTGCAATCTTTTTATGTCAGACATGACAACATGTGATTCAGAAACTGAACTATTAAAATCACTGTGGATATATACTGTTCATTTGGAGGCTTTATTAATGAGAATTCTTCTTCCATAGTGGGCTTTCATGTGTTAACAAGCAGTATCCCAGCTCTTGTTCTAATTGCAAGTTGCAGGAGGAAGATTTTTTCTGTCCTTCCATTTTCCTCTTGTAATTCTTTTTAATATAGGTGAGTTTTGGGGATGAAATCAGTCTTATTTTGTCTGTATTTTTGTAAAAACCTCTTTTTGGTGCCTTTAGGGGTACCATTGTGTTCAGTACCAGTGTTCTGTCTCCTTTCCCACTCCTTACTTGTTCTCAGGCAGAACTGCAGCTTTGATTTTTATCAGCTGTGCAGGACATTACTACCTGGAGTATTAATTACCTCTGCCTGGAGGAAAGTGAAACTGGTGTTTTCTGATGTGAAACGGGCTAATGCAGGAGGAAGGGAAGAAACTGCCTTTTGTGGAGTAAAGAGCCCATGAAGGAGCAATAATGAGGTACATGGTTTCTCTCCTGACTGCAGTAAAAAGGAGTGGCTAACACTTAATACAGCTCCTAGAGTTTCCCAACCCTCTCAGCTACAAAGAATGCACACCCAGCAGCTCACACTGTACTGAGACAGAGTGAAGAACTTCAAGCATCCTTCTGTCCCTTCCCCCCAACCCTGAAATCCCCCCCATTCCTCCAAAAACCAGCCAACCACTCAATCCCAAAGATGCAGCTTGCATATTTTCAGTTTTGCAAGCTCTTGTGTGAGGACTCCATCTTCCTTTGGATGTCTCTGGTACAATTTTCTGAAACTAATTGGTGATTCTTAGGGTTTGTCATTACCTCTCTGTCTCATCCAAATCACAGTTGTTTCATACGTAGGGAGACAATTCCTAAATAATAGATAAATTCCTAGATAATAGATAAATTAAATCATTACTAAATATATTTAAAGCTTTTTTTTTTTTTAAGTACATCCTCTTGAGCAAATTGCTGCAGAGCAGTAGCTTTATTTTCTGCTTTCACATTAATTCGTAGTACACATATAGTGGGGAAGAATGGCTTGAGAGAGAAACCACTGAGTATTAAATAATATAATTATAGGTTTGGGTTGGAAGGGACCTTTAAATGTCATCTAGTCCACTCCCCCATGCATTGAGCAGGTAGATTTTCAACTTAATTAGGTTGCTCAAAGCGCTGTCCAGTCGAAACTTGAATATTTCCAGGGATGGGGCATGTACCCTCTCTCTGGGCATCCTGTTGCAGTGTTTTACCACCCTCATTGCCTTCCTTACATCTAGTCTGCCCTTTCACAGTTTAAAATCATTACCCTTTTCCTATGGCTACAGGCCTTATTAAGGGTTGTAATCTTTTGGGTTTGCTAGTGGCTTGCAGACACCTGCCAGTCTATCAGAGACTAAACAGCACCTGGTAGCTGTGGTATTTTAAAATGCATATAATTAGAAACCTTCTAGTTATTAACGAAATTCTAGGGTCAGAATGTAGTCTTCCCTCAGGACTGGGAAGGACAAACTGGCTACACTCTGTTTTGTTTGTGACCAAAGGGTTCTGCTGACACATCTGTGAGAGGTCCAGCAGTGGCTTTCCCCTGTCTGTTGACAACTGAACCTGCAACACATGCTGGTTGCAAGGTCAGGCATTTTGGGAGATGCACATCTAGAAGGTACAGAATAGGAAAAAATATTTGTAAATTTAACATCCAACACTTCTTAAGATGTTGGATGTTAAATTAACTGAATATTTGCAATTCAGTTGCACCAGCATACAAGATTCATACAAGAACAAGTAATTAAGTAATTCTTACCGTCTTTCTAAAAGCTCCAAACTTGGGTGTTTTCACCAAATGAAATGCCACAGGAACCATTCTTGTGTGCTGCACTTTTTCCCTTAAGGCTACACTTGTCTGGAATGATGTTTGTGGCTTTTTGGTGTTGCTGGCTGTTGTTCCTTGAGAAATTTCTGGGTTCTGATGGGTTGACACCATACCAGCCTTTGTGAGATCATGGGGTTACATGACAGATCTTGGGAAGTTGTGTAATACATGGAGCTGTTAATGAGAGGTCAATTGTCTGGAGCTGGGCCTGTTGTGGTGATGCTGCTGAAGCCAAGGGAAATCCTCCCTGCCAGGACTAGTGAAGGTGAGTGACAGCGTGGACAAAGAACTCTGCCTGCCCTGCTGGAGAGAGGGAACTCATTTGACAAGCACTTATTCCCCCTGCCCCCCTCCCTGATATGTCTGGATTATGTGAAGTGATTATATAGTGAAATAAAAGAGGTGCTATTTTTGGCCATGCTGGGTGAATGTGAGCTACAGAGCAGCCAGTGCCTGAGGTGATGGCTGAGCCAGGCTGACCCATGGGGGAGGATCTGTGCCAGGGTGGTTGGGAAGGATCAATCCTGCTTTCTGCCCCTCACAGGCACTCATGGTGCAAGACAGAGGTTGCCATGAGCCCTTGACAACCCCAAGAAGGGTTCAAGTCTTGTGGGGGCCACAACAGGAGCCAGAACCCCCTCTGCCAGTGCCCATAGGGCTGGCAAAGCTTCTGAGCCTCTTAGTTATATCCTAGCCCACATCCTGGTGGGAAGCACTCCTGCCTGTTTCTGCTCTTCTGTTTGTGAGTCGTGGGGTGCAGTGATGTTGCTTCTTTCCCTTGTTCAGTAGGGTTTAGCTGTTGTGTGCTGAACAACTGCAGGGCCCTGTCCCCACTCCCCTCAGTGGGTGCCTGTGCCTGGGAGTGCCACTGGCTGCCTGCCCTTGGGTGCTCTTGGCATATTGGCAGTGACCTCCCCAGCCTCTCCTCTGGCAACAATCTCACACCTCCTGTGCCAAGGCCATGTTTACTGCTTGCTCTTTGCTAATTTTCTATTTCTGGCAGCCATGGACAAGCACAGTCATGTAGGGTGTGAACAGACTCTGCTCATTTGGTCAATACACTCTGAGGGAATAACTGGAGTCAACTCACCTCACCCTGTTGACTTTAGTATGTCTGTGTTGATACACTGATGCACTATTACCTATAGAAGGGGAATATCATCTCATTTATCTTCTCCAGGCTCAGCAGCATGTTATACTTCAGCATGTTTTCAATCAGGAAAGTGTAGGAAGCATACACCATGCTTTGAAGCAAAAGATTTGATCAAACCCAGGCAAAACATTTGTGGTTTTATTACATTTTAGGCTGCAGCACTCTAGTTCAGTAAAAGAATTGTTTAGTTTTGCTCTAGCTGAGTTTTTCCTGTATAAAGATATTTTAGCTTCTTGAAAGTGGGTTCTACAACCATAATGGAATGGGTTGGGTTGGAAGGGATCTTCAAGAATCATCTAGTTCCAACCCTCTGGCCATGGGCAGGGACAGGTGCCAGCTACTCAATCGGGTTGCTCAAAGCCCCCTCCAGCCTGGCCTTGAACGCTCTTGGGGATGGGTGAGCCACAGCTTCTCTGTGCAGTCTGCTCTGGTTTCTCACCACCCTCAGCAAAAAATGTCCTCCTTCTGTCCAGTCTAAACCAACCTCCATTCAGTTCAAAACTGTGGCCCCTTGCCCTACTGGTCTTGTTAAGTCTCCTTTAGGTACTTTTAGGCTGTTGTAAGATCTCCCCAGAGTCTTCTCTTTTTCAGCTGAACAACTCCAGCCTGTCTTCATAGGAGAGGAGGTAAACTTGCAACTAAGAGGCAGTTTGACAAGTCAGTCTCCTTCCATGCAGTGCTCTGGATTAGCTCACCAGGTGAAATCCTCTGTCTGCTGTGAGTGTTCCACGTGTTTGTGTGCATGAGCTCCCTGCACTTCTCAGAGAGGCGACTGCGCAGGCCTCGGAGAAACACGGCTGTGGGTACACACACCTGAAGCACATGATGTACAGAGTACAGAAGCTCAAGCCTGCCTAGCACCCTGTGGGTTTTGTGGATGGTTTGTTTTTTCCTCGCACTAAGCTGATGTGTTCCCCTTAATACTGTGCTGGGACCACTCTGAACAAACTTGTTAAGATCAGCTTATGGAGTCACAGAAAATGAAGAGGGAAGGCAAGTGTTGGTGGAAGAACTATGTGCTAAAGTTTTATGTGCAAAAGCAGTGAGCTTTGTAGGAAGATTAGGCAATATATTAGCCATGAAAATCCAAATAGTTTGCTGCTGTTGTTGACATGATCAGTTTTTACAGATGTGTTTAACCTTTGAGTTCTCTTAAAACACTGTGCTACATTGCCAGAGTTGCATGCTGTACAACCCACAAGTGATAGCTGTACGATCACTGCACTAGCACTGCTGACTGGCAATATGTGGAAGAGGGAAGTTGTCTATTCTTGGGTATTTATTACTGCCACGTGTAAGAGAATTGGCAAATATGGAATAGATTTAGCTCATGTTGATTGCAATGCTTTCAGTACTGCGAGTTTATTTACCTTCAATAAATAACAGTGTGATAAGTTTGTTCGGGGTCTGCTTTTCAGAGCTAACACAGGGGCAGAGAGCTCATTTAAAGTTCAGGTAATTTCCCTGTTTATGGCTGTATCTAATTATATGAGCAGCTAATCTAGGTCAGACAGTGTGCTGGTTAAGTACCTGAAGGCAGCCTGTTGGAAAGATGGTGGGGGACAATTTACAAGGGTCAGGACAAGGGGGAAAGTTTCAAACTGAGAGTAGGTTTAGATTAGATATTAAGAAAAAATTCTTTACTGTGAAGTTGGTGATGCACTGGAACAGGTTGCTCAGAGAAGTTGTGGGTGCCCCCTTCCCTGGAAGTATTTAAGGCCAGGTTGGATGTAACTCTGAGCAACCTGGTGTAGTGAAAGGTGTTGCCTGTCCATGGCAGGGGGCTGGGAACAAAATGATTTTTATGGTCCCTTCCAATTCAACTCATTCTATGATTTCTAGACCTTTAACTTTTTATTTTTTGTAGGGTTTTTTTTTGTTGTTGTTTGTTTGTTTGTTTGGTTTTTTTTGTTTTTGTTTTTTTTTGTGGCGGTAACACTTGTCAAGTCTGGTAAATGTTGGTTTCCTAAACATTGTAAAGCATGAACAATGGTTGTTTTAATCTGCAATGCCAGAGTTTATTTACTTTAATCATTCTAGCAACAAATTAAATACTATTTTACTTGTTCAGCTTAAATAAGTGATTTTAGAGACAGCTTCCCTCTTAGATTTTTTTAAGTACCATAAAATAAACAAGTGTATTTTGGTTGAAGAGTTTGAGTTTCAGTGGGAGGAGTCTGCTGGGAGTGCTTTTCTAATTCCTTAGTGCAAACAAAGTATTTCAACAGAGTAGTCCATATGCAGTGTATGGAAAAACACAGTTTACAAAATAGAAATCACGAACAAATGGAGATGTAGAAAAAACAGGTTTTATTTATGATACAGTGATGTTGGAATGTAATAATAAAAGCCAAGAAGCACCTGAAGCAGGAGTGAGGTGAGTTACTGAAAAATCAACTGTCATTGCTATAAATGTTAATCAAATTATGTGAACATGAAATTTGTAGGCTGATCCTTTTTTCCCTTCTCTCTTGCAGTGCTGACAGACAACTTTGGGCTAAATTGTCTTTCTACAAAAGGAAAGAACTAGCCATTTTGGCAATTATCAACCCTTTTCTACAGGAAAAGATGGTGCCCAATAAATGCCTTGCTTCCTCCCCTTTGCTTGTGCAAGGATGACTGAGTGCAGGTTGGAATGGTGGCTGTACTGTTGCCACTTGTCCCAGCTGCCAGGGCAGGATGCATTCAGAGAGCCAGCTGGCAGGGCTGCAAGTTCTGTGTTTGAGGGTCATGTAGCATCAAGCACTCCTGCAAACCCTACCCAGTATGGTGCTCCAACATGGTGTGGCTAAAGCCTGGTTGTGATGAGTGGCTTAATTTCAGAGGGGAAAAGGTGCAATGCAAAAAGCAGTTGCTGCTGCTGTGTGGGTGGTGTGACACAGATGAAATGTTCACAGCAGGGTGGAGCAAGGGATCCTTTGCCTTGGGGGTATGTCTAGGAAAAACACCATCAAGCTTATAAAATAAAATGCTAATCTTCATCATGTAAACTTCTAACCAAATTGAAAGAGTTGCATTTTGTGATTACTGTTTTTGAGTGCCTGTAGGCTTTGTTATTGGGCAGTGTGGGCAGTGGTTAAGTGCTAAAGGCATGGTGAAGCTTGAAAAGAAAAAAAAAACTCTCTCGGGTATGTTTGAAATGCCCAAGCACAAAATACTAAAATGTAAGTTAGGGTTCAGTGCCAGACATGAGCATTTTGGACCACAATATATTTTCAGTATTTTACAGCAATTTAGGACTTAGATCATCCTGTGTTAATTTATTGAACTGCAGCTGTTAGTGCTTACTGTTGTGACAAATAGAGTAAATAGAAATATATATATATTCTCTTCAGGTAAATGTGGTGGGTATCTGACCAAGGAAACCTTTTATTACTGAAGTTGTTTTGTTTTTTTTTTGAGTTTCAAAGCTGTGAGTATTTCTATCATTTGGCAAATGATGTAATATTAGACTAGCAAAAATGTGTATATATACTGCATAGTGGGAGAACACAGCACTAGATCTGTTAGACTTAATTTGTGTTGTATTTATCTTGCTTTTACAGATATTTAAAAAATTAATTTCCATTCAGCTTTTGAGGTAATAAGTTAAAAAAAGCACCAACATGATTTATTCAATTGTCTAACCACCACAGAAGGCTCTTCTGTATAAGAACCACATGATAAGGTGGTTCCTTATACTGTGAGAGACTTCTATAGGTTTTTCATACAGACTTGACATCTGCTGATATGGCTTCGGATGAGTCCTGCCTTGAGCGTGTCTCCCGAGGGCTTGCTTTGGAAGGGTTGGTCGATGGTGGTGAGCCAGAAGCTGTATTTGTTGGCAAAGTAGTGACAGGTTCCGCGTGCGCCGTTGCATTCGATGAAAGGCGTCGCCCTGAAATCCTCCAGGCAGCTCCCAGGAGAAACCAGCGACTGTCCTCCTCCTTCATCACCAGCAGCAGTGTGCTAAGAGAGACAAGGAGGGTAGTGTTCAGAGGGCAGCCTCAGGCAATGCTGTCATAAACTTACATGTGTGAAATGAGAAAAACCACTAGAATTGCTCCTAATTCTTATCTCCAGAGCAGCAAGTTGGCCCATCCTCCAATTGTGTGGCTATGCTATAACTATATAAAGCAGCTAGCCCATATGCTAATGCCTTTTTGAAATCTTCCAAGAAGCATCTTTTATATAGTTAAGATTTTCACTGCTGGATTTTCACTGTTGGAATCGGAGAATCATTCAGGTGGAAAGGGCCCACTGGAGGTCACTTCCCCCAGTCCCCTGCTCAAAGCAGGGCTGACACCAAAGTTGCCCCCAGTTGCTTCAAGGCACTGTTGAGTTGTTAATACCTTCAAGGATGGACCTCCCACAACCTGTCTGGGCATCTTGCTCCTCTGTTTTATTACCCTCACTAAGAACAACTTTCTACCAGATATTTAATTCGAATTTCCAAAATTATAAAATCTGTCTTACTCTGCATTGCATGTGAGAAACACTGCAGAAACAGATTTAGCTTCTATACAGTAACTAGCTCCCCGTATGACATGTTTTTTGGCAGCGAATTACACCAGAATCATGCATCTTTACACCACTCAACTCTTGCCTTTGACAAGTTCTGTGATAATGGACTGAATGTTACTTTTCTTCTGTCAAAGGCATTACTAACAAAGTGAGCATTTTCTCTGTCCCTTTTAAAGGTGTACAGCTGTATTTTTAAGTTATACTGTAGAATTTTTGCTAGGAACTGAAAGAATCTGCAAAATAAAAGAAAGCAGCTGGAAAATAAAGTTCTTAAACAGTTCTGTAAATGTAGGGAATGTAAGAGGCAGCATAAGTTATTACAACTTTGAGGCCTCTGCAGTTGGAGCAGGAAAGCAGATAGTAAAAACTGTTGATGCTATTTGAGCCTTGGCATCGAAGCAGCCCTGCTTGGCAACCTCAGGATGAGCACTGATATTCCATGCTTGGTCTGTAAGCCTCAACTCTGTGCCTATAACATCTCTTCTGGCATTGACTATGGGTTTTTATCCTCCTGCAATGCTTGCTCAAATAGGATGTATGATAGTGGAGTGCCCTCGCTACATCAAACCTTACTGACTTCTCTGGCTGTCTGGGCAGAGTCTGTGCTGACTGAGGATTGTATCTCACTCAGGGGAAGGAGGTGACAAATTTAAACCAAGGAATTAAAACAGCATGTACTCTGAGAAAACCACAAGTGTGCTCTACTTCTTCCACAGTTGCCTGAGAAGCAAAGATGCGTACACCAAACACTTCATTTGCTCCACAAGCTAGCTGGGAAAATGGAAATTCTTCTCACAGTGTGTACCACAGTGCTGACAGACTTTGTCCTGGCAAAAAGTTCTTGCTAAGGTGACAACTTTGCTCTTAACAATGCTCAGTGTTTACATGGGGCTTTGCAAATATTTAATTAGTTCTTGGCATTCTTGTGAAGTAACTATGGGATTGGTATCAGGGCTTTCTATAGAAGCAAAAGAAATGTCAAACACAGGGATGGTAAAAAAATTGACCTACTCTCTCAAAATGTAGGGATTATTTTTCTGTACCTAATTTTGGATTTGCCTGTATCTTATTTTCTGAAAAAATTATGTTTTTGGCCTTTGACATACAAATGGTTTGTGGGTAAGATTGACTATTGTTCTTTTATGATGTCTTCTGCTACAGAAATCTTGTTTCTTTTCCAACACTCTTTACTTCAGGATTCAGCCCAGTCTTCAATAAGTTAACAACAGGGGCATGCTGCTGCAGGTTTTGACTCTCATTTTCATGAAGCAAGTCAGAAAAATGAGCATCTGTCAGACCATTCACTGACATTTTAGCTGCTCTTTACCATGTTAAACCCCCTGGTGCTCATATGATCCCTCTGTACAGTCTTGCAAAAAAGGTCAGGCCCTTCAGTAGGTCTTCTGCACATCCAGCACTAAGTTTTTCTGTAACATCCCATTTCCTAATTACAAAATCACAAGACTGAAGAGTTCCTGTAAACCATGGGATGTACAGCTCACCTCTTACTGCCATCAGAGACACAACACTGAAACTTAATTTTTACAACAACCAGAGGCTGTCTCTCTTTTCAGAGTAAGTGAAAGACTTTGGCTTCAAAATCTTCGACCAAAGCGCCAATGATTTTTAAATTTCGAAAAGAAGGGGAAAAGACTGTTGTTTGCTTTTCCTTTTTTTTCACTAGATCAGCTTCTTAGTAGTGATGTATGTCAGTAACTCCAATTTTTTAGCTGTGAAAATGCTTTGTATGCTCCTGTTGCACCTCAGTGTAATTTTATTTGTTAAGTCACAGCTGTCCTTTCATTCTGTTCTGAAGTGCTATTTTGTACATAAAGTAAGGTCTCCTCCTCTACTCTGACAAGAGACAATTTTCTCTGAAATTTACAGAAATTTTTATCTTCTTCTTCTGCTTCCTAGAAATTACTTTTGTGGTTCCCTGGTTCCCTAGTATGATGCATGGTTTTGGTCTTGCTGGCTCTGAAGCAGAGCAACCTTAGTAGTACCAAACAATCAAATTTAAAACCCATTGCTGCACAAAATGTGACACTGGAGACCAAATACCATAAGGAAGGAGTATCCGATCCACAGACTGCGCCAGCCTTCAGGGCAGTGAGGAATAGAAGCTTCTTGGCTGTGGACAGCAATTGCCACAGCTGGGGCCTCACAGACTGAGCAGCGGCTGATATATGGCTTAATGTCTTCTTCTGCCACGGGCATCATTGGAAGAGGTGCTGTAGTTGAGAGCCAGTAGGATTTATCATTTCGACTAGCATAATAACAAATATCCCCAGGGTTACAGTAGAGGAATGGCATGGTGCTAAAACGAGACAAACATGAGCCAGCCAGCCCTGTTAAAAAAGAAGAAGAAAAAAGCCATCATTCTCACAGGATACAATGCACACTCAGTTTCCTGCTCTTTCCCAAGTACCTGTCAGGAAAGCCCTGTGGTCCAGAATGTTTTGCTGGCTTCACAGGTTCCCTCAAACAACACTAATGACTTGCAGGAGCTCTCTCAGGGGCACTCCATGAAGACATGTAGTTTTTATATTCTCATTTTAGTGCTTCCTAATCCTGTTTCCTGTAGTCCCAGCTTTTGGAATCGAGGCTGCTGCTGCCAGCAGTATTTGTACATACCTAGATCCTGGTTGTGTGCTTTCTCTTGTCCTTCAAAGTACAGCAGGCTGTATCCACTCCAGAGCTTGTTCATGCCAACGGGGCACATGGGCTCCTGGTCGGACTGGCTGTGCTTCACCAGCAGGTAGCCCATGCTGACGCTGCGGCCCGGCATGCCTGGCGGCCCGGGGCTGCCGGGGCGGCCCGGCTGGCCTGAGACAAGGGCACAAGGGAAAGCATCCAAATGAGGCTGTGCTCCCACAAATGACCTGGTGCTAGCTGATATTCCAGCTTAATGGCATGATGCCTTTTCTGTATGCTAAGTTATTGTTAGAATAGCTGCAGTTTTCTAGGATTTTAACAGTTGCTTTTGAAGTAGATTGGTACTAAATCGGGCTCCCTGGTTTCTAAGATAATGTCACCAGAACTAGGGAAAGTCACAAATAAAGTTCTGATGACTTTGAGCATATTTTGTACAACACAGATGAGCAGATTTTTCCTTTAAAATATTTTCCCAGTCCAAGATTAACCAATGGTTGTTGGACTTCTTGCATTTGAATCATACACTTGAAACTATGCTCTGCAAATACCTTTTTCTCTGTGTGCTTAGCTAACTTAAGATAGTAATAGTTCTGCTCTTTGATTTGATAAGTACAAAGGTATTTCTTTTACAAATACATTCCCTTAAACTTCATTTATCCAAGTATCACAAAGTACCCAGCCATTCACCTCCATGAATGTAACTGTTAGTTAAACACTAGGCTGAAAATACTTAAAGAGAATAAATACACTCAGTCCACTCATGAGTTTGTTTTGCTCTGACATCTACAGCTATCAAAATTCATTCTGAAAATACTGCTCTAAGGTAGCTGTTAGCAATGAGTTGTCCCTTGTGAAGTATCTATGAAGACAGAAACTCTCCTCCCTCTCTTTCTCTCCCCTTCTCCACCTTCCTCTTGCTCCCTGCCCTCTCTTCTCATTTCCTTCCCCTGAAGTAGTAACTACAGAGCGATTAAGTGCAGAGAAATGGGAAAGAGGGAAAAAGTGCTGTGTGATATCTCTTACCTTCAAATCCCACTGGACCCTGAAATCCCATTCCTCCTTGTTCCCCTCTGGAGCCAGGAGGAGCTGGAATGCCACTCCTGCCCTGGAGTCCTGGCTGTCCAGGTGAGCCTCTGAAACCTTATACAACAATGGTTGTAAGCACAGTGACTGCAGACATATCAACATGCCCATCCCACTTTGTTAACATGTGCTCTACTTGTGTACGTTTGGTCCTGTCTGCCAGGTTTATTAATTTGCACTGAAGGCAAGATCCTATGGTACTGACTCAGGCAAAAAGCACCAAGTTCATTGGAAAAGGTTGCTGGGATCAAGATCATGAGTCCCACAACCCTAATCCTTCACTCTTGGCACCACTTATCTCTGATGATGTTCAGGGCAAAAGGTGCAGTGGATCAGCTCTACACACTGCTAATACTTCATTATTCCCCAAGCTGACAGCATTCCCATAAGGATCAGCACTTTTCCACCAAAGACATTCAGTCTTGATTTGGGTGAGATCTGTGTCTGATGTTGCTTTGGCAGTTTGAATGTTACCATGTAGATATTGCTATGTGAGTGTTGCCAAAGTTGTCTCCTGTTTTGTTATGTTCTGAATGCTAGGAGCAGGAAGAAAGCTGAAGCCTTAGCTTTGGAAGACTAGAAATTGACTCTCCTTTCTGGATTACAGACTTTTAAGTAGAAGAGCATCAAATCCGTGCTCTGGTAGCCTCACTCTGCTAAGGGAAACAGCTTACAGTCTGAATGTGTGATTCCTACCTGGATCTCCTGGTGGCCCCTGAGGTCCCATATCTCCTGGGCTTCCCTGAGGTCCTATATTTCCACGGGGACCTGGTGAACCTTGCTCAGCAACCAGCCTTGGAGGAAGAGGAGGCAATCCAGGAGAGCCTGGAGGTCCCTGAAAGCCTGTCATTAGAAGCAAGATGAGATAGTTTGATTTAAAAAAACCCAACCACCCTATATTTTTCCTTAATGTATTTTCATCCAGAGACACGTTGCTCTTATTTGGCTGCATTATGTATGAAAGGTCTATAGTCTGCAACTCACCAGCTTGGGTATAGCAGATATATTATATTGGGGAAATATGTGCCCAAGATGAGACCATCTCCAAGTATAGGATCATCTCCAAGAGATTGTCTTCACTTGGACAGTACATAGGTAAGCAGAAGGAAATTAATGATGCTACTGCTCCCTCATTTATGACACAGGAAGCTGGGAAGATCCCCCCAAACAGCTGCATCTCTCTGCATCTTTTGGTGGGCTTCAAGAGACACAAATACATGATGATATAAATGGAATGATGGATTTTAAAGCTCTCTAAATACCCAGTATGTCTTCTCTGGAGGATTAATTTAGACAAGAAATCCTTCTCTTTATTAACCCCAAAAGTGACTCTGATATTGGAGCTGGTACCTCATACAAGTCAAATTCATGAAGGCAAAAATTTGACTACTCATGTTAAATACAGGCATCTGCCCTCTGGAATTTCCCAGGATTCACAGAGTCATGCACAATGGGAGACTCTGGAGGTCACCAAGCCCAACCTCCTGCTCAAAGCAGGGCCAGTTAGACCAGCTCTGTGGAGCTGCAGAATGAGTGGTTTCAAAAGGAGTCACACATCTGAGTGCACACACTTACCAGTTACTCCTCTGTCCCCCTTGGGTCCGATAGGTCCCAGATCACCTGGAAATCCTACTGTGCCCATGAAGCCAATGACGCCTTGTTCACCCTTAGGACCTTTAATGCAAAATGACAAGCGGCATTATTACATTTCAGTACAAACCAAGGGAGTGCAAAAGTAATGGTGTTAAAGCTGCTGTAGCACAGAAGGCTCCCCTGCTTCCTGCCAAGATCACCATTAAGATCACCATTTCCCATTCTCACCTTTTGGTCCAGGGAATCCAGGCAGGCCAGGTGTTCCTGCTGATCCAGGGTCACCTCTACTTCCTTTTGGGCCAATTTCTCCAGTCCTACCTATTTGTCCACTTTCTCCTTTACTGCCTGGTGGAGCAGGTATTCCAGGCTGCCCCTGTGGTCCTGGATAGCCTGTTTAGAGGACATATAAATAGTAATCTGTTTATACTTAACACCTGGGCATAGAGGAATGTAACAGAACTATTTAACTGTATCCTATCAGGTTCTATTTCCTTAATTTAAGCAGGGCACAGACTTATTCAGCAGTTCTGCTCGTGCTCTCAGGCTGGCATAGCCTTCTGCAGCAGTGGCAGAGGAATTTGAGCACGAAGCTCCCACAAAACAGTGTTATCTCAAGCAAGATTTCAGCAGAAATAGGGTGCCTGCTGAGATACAGCCTTCAATGAACTGTTCCTTCACTAGCAAATGCCCCACTTCACTAGGTGCCTCCTTGCTTCATTCTAAATTATCCAAGTAGCTAGGGAGAAATCAGAGAGCAGCAAGTATCTGATGCAGAGCCAAGGACTTACTGTTCTGTGTATCTTAGTGCTTCAGCTGAACATCTGGAACCAAATAAGTACTTCATGCTGTCTTGGGAATTATGGGAACAGCTGCTTTTTCTAGAATTGCATATTGCCTGAAGCTAAACCTGGCAGGTTTCTCTTCAGTTACCTCTGCTGCTTACAAGACATTTGGACTTTTTTTTCTGAGGAGTGACTTACTAAGTAGGGTTTTGAGTGGGGTGTCTCTTGTGCTGCCTTCTGAAGCTGGATCACATAAGGATTCAATTGCAAGATGTATGTGGCAAAGTAAGAGTGAGCCAAACTTGTCTCACCATTTTGGCTGGGATATGGTGTTCCTGTTTCCACTCTCCTGACTGCTTGGAGAGTTGGAATCAGTATGCAGAGTCAGACCAACTAACATTCCCTTTCAACTTGGAAGCCTAGGTATTTTGTTGGTTTTCAGCTGGTTTGTCTGTTCTACATTTTTGCTGAGTTTACATAAAAATTTCCATCCATCATATAAAAATGTTAGTGGAACAACTTCTGCTACAAGCTCCTCACAGTGGCTCCACAGTTTGAAATGATTGTGCAGTCCAATAAGCAACAGGAATTTTTAAGAAGAAAGAGCTAATACTTTCCAGTGTAATTTAGCTTGCCTGGTCATTTCACATAGGAGAATTTTGTGAATGATTAAGACAGTATTTAAGAGACTTGCAAGTCTGCCATAGACCTCAGATTTTAGAGTAGTAGATTAGCAAAATGCTTCTGAAATTTATCAAGAGAATTCTGGATAATTTAATGTTATTTGCATGAAGATCAAACCCTTCCATCAGGGCGACCTGGAGGAACTGCCTTTTGCTTTCAAGAGGTCTGTCTCTCTTATCTGACGTACCATGAGTTCTGTCCAACAATTTCAGTGTTGCGTTTAATAGGGCTACTTTACTGAATCAAGACAGAAATAACAGTAACTGCTGTTGCATGAATCACCTGGAACTCCATCTAGACCTGGGGAGCCTTTATCACCAGGATATCCTGATATATTTGAAATCCCAGGAGGCCCTGGAAATCCTTCCTGCCCAGGAATACCAAAGGGTCCTGGGACTCCTGAAAGGAAAAGAAGAAATAATTAATATTGCAAGGAAAATGCACAATTGCAATTAAAAGGACTCATGTTAGACTAAGGAGGGGGATTTTCAAAATAGAAAACACCTGCAGTTCCCACTGATTTTTGTTTTATTTTTTCAGATTATACTGTGGAAGGTTTTTTTTTTAAGAACCAAATACTAGTTCTCTGCCAAAGCTCTCTGGGTAGCTAATTATGTCTCACTGTGTGGAATACTAATAATCTTGTGTCTGCCAGGTAAAATATTATTTCAAGATAGGAAGTACTCAAAATATCCTAGGTATACTGAAGCAGGCAGAAAAGCAGCTTTATTCTTCTGTGCCTGCAGGGTCAGAGCTGACAAGTAGCATTATTTGGGGTCAGTTAAAACCAAAAGTTCAAATCCAAGAAGTTCTCTAGAGATGAAAAATTGTTAAATGGTCAAAAATCTGCCCTAGCAATAAGAGATTACTCTTTTAAGTATATTGAAGTTGTTAGGAAGTTGATCTTCTGTTTATTATTGTGACAAATAAACATAAATTAGGTAAGCTGGTTTTTTGAATGCTTGATAATAAATCTCTGAATGGTGTTTGAGATAGCACAGCATGTTAGTAACAATAAAGTGAAACACAAAAGAATATGAAAGAGCCATTGAACCAAGCAGGCAGAGGTAGTAAGGTTTTACATCTCTGTCAGCCCTTAATCCTTTCAGAGCCAAAATGTTGGAAACATTTAAAAAACAATCCCACAAAAAAAATGTAATTAGTTTATTCATTCATAACATCAGTCTGGTGGCTTCTTGATGGATGAAAACCAGGTGATGACCCATCCTGAGAAGAGCACGGCCTATTACAGCACAGGGGGTTGGAGATTACTCTGCACAAGGGATAGATGGCACCAGCAAAGCACTGTGTAAGGGAACAGAGCCCCCGAGATGCCAGCAGGACCATCACACATTGAGAGACAGTGAGGCCTTCAGGAGAAAGGTAAATACGGACAGGTTTGCAACAAAAAGAGGGAGGGGTCATGCATTTGTGTAACCAGAACTTCATTAAAAATCTTTGGGGAGCTGATGGCTGAGGGCGGCCTCTGGCATTTGCAGCTTGCTGATCCCAGTGGGTGCTACAAGCTGGGGAAGAAGCCAGGCTGGCCAGCACTGGGGAATACACACTGCTGTTTGTGAGCAAGGGCTGGCTGAGCTGCAGCACTAACTCCAAACAGTGACCTTCCCAACTTCGGGGGTTCACCTATTCAACTGTCTACACCACAGCGTGTTTTGTGACATCTCTAACACCCACAGATGTGGGTCCTTGGAATTCTATGGAATACAGACCTGGAACACCTCTTTCTCCCTTCTGGCCTGGAGGTCCTCGGCTGCCTTCTACTCTGCTTGGCTCTCCTGCTTCTCCTTTGTCACCCACTGCACCTGGGAAACCTGCAGAGCCGTACCCATCTGGACCTGTTGAGTTGTTCAGAATAAAGGGCAAAGCTGAAATCCTTCTGCAAGTAAGAATCCATTCTGAAGTACATGTACAGAGTATGTGGATTTACAAAATACAAGAGTCTGTAGTGGCTCATTGAAGAAAAGGCTCATGATGAGAAAAAAAGGCCTTGATGTTTTAACTTTATCAGAGGAAAGAAGTTATGATTTGAAAATGTGTTCTAATCCACCTGTGGGGTAGCACACAGTGTATGAAGCTGTTTGCCAGAGCCCACAATAATGAAGCACATTCTGAAGCTCTGGAGGACACAGTTAAGAAAGCTGCATTACAAAGATCTCACTGACAAAACTTGAAGCCAGCACAATGTTGTGCCTGTGAACAGGCAGAGTAAACAGCCTCACTTACCTGGTGATCCTGGTAAGCCCTTGGTGCCTGGTAAACCATGCAGTCCACTGATTCCTCGTAAGCCAGGCTGCCCTGTTTTAAATGACATTCATGATTATCATACTACTGCCTATTACCTATTAGTTTATACATTCCTGGGCAAAAAAAACCCCAAAAACATACAAACAAACAACAATAACAAAAAAAACCAAACCAAAACCCCCCCAAACCCTTGAATAAATGCTGTTCTGTGTTAAAATATGGTGTACTGTACACAAATGAATTAATTACCATAAGTTTATTATGAAATACACCATGCTGTGGTTTTGTGATTGGCAAATTTTGTTATTATCTGATAAACTCATTACTCCCGAGATATTTTTTAAAAATATCTCTGATCCATCTGGTAGCATGCCATTAGTTCCAGTCTTGCTGCCATAGTTTTTTTAATGCTCATTTAGTTTTCCAAATTCTTGAAGCCAAAACAATTATGACATAATTGTAGATTCTAAATGTGGTTATAATAAAGCTGTCTTCAGGAACAATTCACTCTGTGTCATTTAAAAAACCCCAACAAAACCCTAAAAAATGTCTAACAGCTACTTTTACTGTTACTACTGTTAAAAGCTACAGATAAAAGTTATTCCATCTATTTGTACCTGTCAAAGTGGTAAGTATGATGTTAAAGCTAGACAATGGCCAGAGCTCTGGAGGACTATTCAGTCTCAGAAAAATAAGTGTCTGTCTGTCTCTCTTCACTGTCTAAAAAGGCAGTCTTCATAACTGTATTAGCTTAGCTTTGATGCAGATTCAGATAGAAGAATCTTCCTAAAAGCAGGGTGATTTCTGGCTGTAAGGCAGAAAAAAATCTGCTAACTTAATACATTAAGGAATTAAGTGGCAACCATTGAGATTCTGTATCCTGTACAAACAGCTTCATTTTAAGCTATCACCTGCATTTTGATACACAATTCTGTCTAAGCCGTAAGTAATTTATTTTTGAAACCAGATATTGAATCAGTTAACAGTTTCAGTTTTGGTGATGATGCAGGACAAATATGTTGCTTGCTATCTAATGCCACATTATAATATTCTCATATTGTATATTACTACTCTTGCTGCATGTTTAATAATTTTTTATTGTTTTTCTTCCTAGCTGTCATGAAAAATGAAAATGTTTCCTGAAAACTGCTTTCCTAGTTGAAGAGGTCATCAACAGTTAAAATGAGCTGAGGAGACACCAGAAGCCATAAATCAGCAACCACATCTGTCTTTGTTAATGCACCTGAACTTCGTGAGGAATAAACGTTTTAGTAGAGGAAACCCTGCCACTCTGAACTGCAAAAACCTCCTTTCTTCTTCTTCTTCTTCACACCAAAGGAACATTTGCAAGTGCTCACACAGGAATGACTGAATAGCTGAAGCTGTACCCATACCTGCTTGTCCTGGTAAGCCAGGCCAGCCGGGAGTTCCCTTTTCACCTGGAAACCCAGGAGTCCCAGGGCTTCCTTGCTGCCCTGGGGGGCCAACCAGTCCTGGCAAACCTGTGTGACAACAGTGAATCATTGCTCATGAGCATCCTTAAAACCAACAGCCCAAACACAGACTTGTGCTACTTTTATTCTCCCAGGCAGGAGAATGAAGACGTTCCCTTCCTAGTGTCATAGTATGACTGCTCATCCAAGTGGAAGAAAACTAAAGAGAGCGCAGGCAGGAGAGACAAAGTATAAAAGAACAGCTCATTACAAACTTCAGGTTTGTGACTCAGAAAGACAGTAAACTCCTCCTATTAAAACAATCACTTGACTTCTATTGCCAGTTACAGTAAGTGATTTCATTACTGTGCATGTCACTTTCCCTTTCTGCTGCACCTGTTTTGCCTTTCCCACTGAGAAGCTGATCAGACAAGAACTATTTCCCAGTGAGGCAACTATTGAAACTCTTCTAGTCTTGGCTGGAGTTTCTAAGCCTTCTAATGAGAAGAAGTGTGGAGCAGCTCTTCTGAAAGAGTATTTCCATGATCCTCTTTCAATAAGACTTGTTCTTAAGCCCTGAGTGTATGACCCAGCCACAGCCACAGTCTGGATCAAAGGCTCTGTAACTGTGTCCTGGGGGTCATTTATGGCAGAAAAGGTCATTGAAAAGCCCACTCCTTATAGTATTGAGACATTAGAATGCCTGAATATGACTGCAATACAACACTCTGACTGGACACATGGTTGCTTATAGAAAAGCGAAAACTGGTATGAAGTAGAGTTAGGTTTCTGCAATTTCCTCCTGACTTTTGCTGTGAGTTCCACATCCTTGTCACTACTCCTCACCAATTTACAGAATGATGAACATATTAAAAAACTTTATAACTTTATTTTGCTGGAAAGAGTATTTTTCTTTTTCCTCTTAAACAATGTTATTCCTTGGAGTGTTAAAAAGAATATTTTACCTTCCTGTCCCACAGAGCCAGGGACACCCTGTGCGCCCTTGAGGCCTTCAATGCCAGGGAATCCAGGATCACCACCTTCTCCTTTTGGTCCCACACCTCCTCTTATGCCTGGAAAACCACAAAACCAGTATAATCTTTTAATAATATCTATACAACCCTAAGCCAACAAGCATAACTTGATCTTGGCTACTGAATGGGTCTTGGTCTTGCCACATAAAGACATTCTTCTAGTCAGAGTGCTTACATAATCTGAGAGCATGAACAGTTCTGTGGCCCCATGGTCATTAAACTTGTTTTTAAAAGTTTAAGTTTTTAAAAGTACTCCCCAAATTATGTGGAATATGACACTGATGTTCAAGTGTGCTGCATGCACAGGGAAATTTAATGTTACATTACCTAATGTAACATTACTTTTAATGTTACATTACCTAACAGCTCAATCCAAAATCTACAAGACTTTGCTATCCCATCTTCTATAATCATGGCCTGATAATGCTCCTTTTGTCATCAACAGCAAAACAAATTATATAGAAATGTTTACTGGAGTTGCCTGTGATGATGTTTACTGCTATAATGGTACTTTCAGTTGAAGAGGTAAATGTAGCACATATTAATTTCAATAAACAAAAGATGAACCTCTCCAGGAGCTGTCATGTGAGCACAGGTTCAAGAGCCATCAAAACCCCATAGAAACCTCCCCCTCCCTTCCTCTGGGAATTTTAGTGTGTGAAAAGAAATGCATTCAGAGAGCAACTGTGAAATTAATACCTGTTAAGCCTGGCACACCAACTTCCCCTTTAAGGCCTGGCATTCCTGGTAAGTTTATAGTATCTCCCCGATCACCTATTTCAAACAAAAATCATCACATGAGTGGTCAGGCTTTAATTTAAACAGTACCTCCTGTTGTTTCAAAGGAATTGCAACTTCAAAGGCAAAATTTGGCAATTATTATCTTTGTAGAATAAAAGACAAATATATTGAAGATAGCAAAAAAAGTGTCTAGAACAGCCTCCCTCCCTGCCACAGATGGATGTATCCATGAACAGCACATGTTGCATGAAATTAACAGTTAACCTTTTTACAGTCTTCCACAACTACACTATCATTCTGTGAGACTGTAGAAAGACTGAGATTGAAGACACACTGAGACCCGTGAGAACTTAATGTTAAGTATTTGGTGGGTGATAATACAGAGAGTGCTCTGATAAGAGAACAAACTCACCTATTTCTCCATGTGTGCCAGGAGTACCAAAATGGCCCGAAATTCCTGGAACGCCCTTTTCTCCCTATCATAAGATTGAAAACAGACATCAGTTAGTGAAGATGAGGATTTATTCAACCTTCCAAGCAGCTGACTTTAGAAATACTTAAAAAAGGCTATTAAATGTACCATTTTTGAGCTTTTGTAGTACTTCATACAGTAACTAAATCAGTACCAACCAAGGGACAAGTTATGTTTGCAAAGGTTTAAGTTTGAAATTGAGGACATCCCATTATGCATAGATAACAGAGAGTCGTTGTGCTGGCTTTGACTGGGGTAGGGTTATTTTTTCATCATAGCCAGTACAGGATTGTGTTTTGGATTCGTGCTGGAAACACTGTTGATAACACAGGGATGTTTTTATTCCTACTGAACTGTGCTTACACAGTGTCAGGACATTTTCCGCTTGTCACTCCATCCTGCCAGTGAGCAGGCTGGAGGTGAGTAAGGATTTGGGAGGGAACACAGCTGATCCCAACTGGCCCAATGGATATCCCACACTCTGTGGTTTCATGCTCAGCATATAAGGCAGGGGGGATGATGTACTGGGGGGTAACTGTGCTTGGGGATTGGCTGGGCATCAGCCAGTTGGTGGTGGGCAGTTGTTTTCATTTGTGTCACTTGTCTTTCTTGGGTTTTATTTATCTATCATTATTATATTATTATTACTACTACCTCTACTATTATTATTTATTGTTATTGTAGTTTATTTCAATTATAAAACTGTTCTTATCCACAAGTTCTCTCACTTTTACACTTCCAATTCTCCTAATTTCTGCAGAGAACTCCTAATTTCTCTCCTCCCCATCCTGCTGGGGATGTGCTGGGGAGCAAGCGATTGGGTAGGGCTTAGTTTCTGGCTGAGGTTAAACCACAACAGTCCTGCAGTCCTTGGTTAAAAAAAAAAAAATTTACTGAGACCTACAGGCAAAGAGAATCTGAGAAAGGAACATAGTTTTTGTCTCAAATAAGTGATATCTGTGAGTCTACTGTCCTAGCGTATTTCGTCCAGTGTAACTTATTTTGCAGCCAGAGTGAATTACAGTGAATTACCCTGAATTACCCTCTAGAAGCTAAGATTCTTAGGCTCTTTTACTGTTAGATAAGTGACAGTGAGTAACTTCTGGCAGTGATACCATTAAGTCCCGGGACAAAGAGAAAAGTAAGCCCAACACTGAGAATAATCTTTGCCAGCAGCTATGGCAACAGGATCAAAGAGCTTGAAGGAACCATCTGGGTCTTCACAGGCAAAATGCTGGCATATGAAATTTGGATGTCTCACAATGTTGGAGGGAGCAACCAAAAGTATTTAATCTATTCATTCAATGCTTATGGCATTTTTATCTTTGCACTGCTGTTCAACAAAATTTCAAGGGGTGAATGCTGCTTCCTGAGAAGCTGAATGCCAGCACAAGGACACCCTTATTCCCTCATGAGCATGAACTCACTCTGATTCCTGTGGTGCCAGGGAAGCCTCTGATGCCAGGAGAACCAGCAGGACCAGGGTACCCCTTCACACCTGCCAGCCCTTTCGCGCCAATGTCTCCTTTCACACCAGCCACGTAGCTGGGATGCCCAGGGGACCCTGGGGTTCCTGTCTTCCCAGGAAGGCCTGGCATTCCCTTGCTACCTGCAGGCAGGGAAGAAGAAAAGTAAATAAGAGAAGACTGACATGCAGTTGCTTGTGTGCAAGAAGTTTTCCTGCTACTGGCCACCTTGAAACATGGCACCACAATGTATTGTACAAGGCAATGCACAGACACAGACACAGACACAGACACATCATCCCTCAAAGCGTTCCTTGGGGGTCACTGTTGCTCTTGGACAACACAAGCAACACAAACTTTCAGTAGGTTTTCAATTTCATCTGACTCCGTTTATTTTAGGAGTGTCTTTTCCTTTTACACAGACCAACTGATTGGTGAACAAAGGCAAGCTCTTTCAATCACATTGGTCAGACCAGAGGGACATCAAGAGAAGGTCCCTCCTTGAGAGAAGAATGCAGCATATGTAAACATCTGTCTTGTTTACAGAAAGTTCCCTGGGAAAGGATTCTCAGAGTCCAAAACATTCCAAGCAGGGAACCAGGGCTACAGGTGACTCTGTGAAATGCAGTGAGGAGCTCAGTTTCTGCTGTCAGACACCTTGCTGGGGGGGCTGCAGCCAAGTGGTACAATGAGCAGGGAATATTTAATATGGTAGTTGAGAAAATGCACTAAATGATAGTTCTGAATGTGCTTGCCTTGTCTTACTATGACCACTGACCTTTTAAGCCAAAGAATCCCTTTGTGCCCCTTTCTCCAACATCTCCTTTTTCACCTTTAACTTCCATCATCATGCTGGGCATGAGCTTTGGAGGTTCTCCTGGGGGTCCTTGATCCCCACGATCACCTAAAGGGTAAAAAACCCAACCATGTTACTAAATGCTAGTCAGCAGCACTGTTGGAAAACACAAACAGAAGAGTGAATTAGGAAAAAGGAATGACCTTGCACAAGCTACAGAAAATTCACTTGCATGAAAAGTCACCTGTGTCAATACAACACGGCAGTGGAAGAGTCACACTTGAGAAAACATTAAAACTGAGTTAAACTTTTGTACATACAATCCTGAGAGCTGGACTCAGAGTCCTCTGTGATAGATAATTTATCTCTCAGCAGATCAGTTAGGAATCATGTGTTTATAAAAAAAGCCCCAAAATCATGGTTTATAAAGAAGCCCAGAAAGCACATTGGAGAAAGCACAGTAAACTAGTTTAGTTCTAGTGAAAAGGAAATTCTCAGTCAAAAAGCCTTGGGCAAAAGAAAGTGTTTGGATTTGTTATCAGTTATAGCGTTCATTTTCTTGACTTTATGGTTAGTGGTGATATCAGTAAATAATGTCCTGAAGAAGGGACCCATATAGACTCTGTGAGTGTCTTTAGGTCTTTGTGGGGTGCTGAGACAGGCCAGTAACCCAGACTTGTCTCCTATGATTATGCACTGTCTTATATTTCTTTGCCAAGAAGCATATTTGAACTTCTCTTCACAGTGGCTGCTTTCACACTTGTCTTTTGCTGACACTGCTGCTGGGATCACTGGTCTGCAACCTCTGAATTGCAGACAGTTAAAAAAAACCAACCAAACCAATCTCAGGGTCCCTAGAAAGAACATTTTGGTCTTATGGCAAAGCCTTTATTTAAAGATAATTGTGTGCAATCAAAAGAGGACTGAGTTAAAGTTTTCATTTCATCAACAATAACACCAGCTGAATGTTTGTGACTTTTAAGTTTTTAATAATGTCTGTGACTTTTAACTACTTAATTTTAACTACTTAATTGCCTGGTTTTCTGAATATTTAAATGTCTTTACAGTACAACTGGAAAAAATCCAAGTATTCTCCCCCAAACATCTTACACTTCCTGGGAAAATGCTCTCTTGACTTCTGCACATGTCCAGAGGTGCCACTATCTGAGTTCAGATGAATAATACGATGTTTGTCTCCAGCCTTAAATGTGTAAAGAAGTAACCTTTCCCTGAGTCTGAAATCTAGGCCTCTTGGCCAGAGGCCCATGTGTGAAATAGGTGGAGGAATGTCTGAGCTAAATTTACCATGTGAAAAATTTGTCTTCTTTGTCTTTGTGTCCTTGTAAAATAATTCTGCAGATGTGAAGAGCAAACACACTAGTACCACCCATAAGCAAATACCTTTGAAGCCACGTGCACCCTGTGAGCCTTTATCTCCCGGAGCCCCAAGTGGGCCAAATTCTCCTTTGATTCCCTTGATGCCTGGTCTTCCTTTTAGGCCTGTCATGCCTTTGAAACCATCAATGCCGCGTGAACCTTTCAAGCCTTTAAGAAAGAAGGGGAAGAGAACTGTTACTTCACTCAGATTTCTACAAACTAACTATGTTTTATAAGCAACACATGACTAAAATGGTATGAAAACTTCAGTGTAGAAGTACCTATTTTTGGGTGCCTTGATGCCTACAACAATCTATGGGTCTGGAGCAAGCTCTCTGAGAGGGAGTAGAGCTCCTGAGGTAATGTACTCTCAGGAGTACATGAAGCTGCCTCAACCAGCCAAAGAAGAGATGCTGTGGAGACGACCAGAACTTACTGTATTCTTCTGAGAGATCAGTATAACCCCTCTCCTTGAGATGAGCTTGAGATATGTACCTAGTTCCACGTAAGGTTTGTAGTCAGCTTGGTCTCCATGTAGAGACACAAATCGTGGGTCTAGGACTGGCTGGTCCTTTCTCACCAAAAATTCCCCTATTCCTCTTTTCTAAACAAGAGAATGCTGTTTTACATGGGTAGTGCTAAAAACAGATCTTAATTTCTCTCAAATGAGAGCTGATCAGTACTCCAGAGCTAGTCTTGTCCTGTCTTTCCAACTGATAAAATTGCAACATGCACTTTTAAGTATGCTTTGTGCTCAGCTTGGCTTCACATGGAGTTGAACCCTGTTGAAACTCCCTGTGTGGTGTAGGCAGTGTGCATTGCACATATGTGTTTTCTTGTGGCTGGCAGGTGAGAATCTCACCCTCTCAACCTAACATCAGTATCCTAAAGTCACCATTGAGGTCTTGTGTCTGGCATTGCTCAGTTCACAGCTCCCAGCTTTAGAAAACTTAAAGGCAATGCTTGGGGAAACATCTCTTAAATTTCACTGAGGACAAATGGGACTAGGATGAGGGTAAGACTTTTAGAGAGAAAATAGTAAGTACTGTATATATTTTTTAAATGAGAACCTAAACAGCCATTGCTCTTCTAAATAGGGCTGAATATCACAAGCTAGCACTGTGCCAACTGGGGAAAAAAACAGAGGGAAACTGGGGAAAACAGGCAGTGATTTTGGAATATATTAGGCATCCTAATGATCCTAATTCTACTGCCCTAAATAGAGGGAGACCAGCAGAGAATATATGTCTGGTTCATGTCTGCAAAGAACAGCTTTAATCAACTACTGTTTTCAAAGCAGCAGTCCAGAGCTCACCTTTATCTCCTGGAAAGCCATCCATTCCACTGATGCCAGGGGGCCCAGTCACACCACGTATTCCCGGTAATCCCGTGAGACCCATGTCACCTTTGTCACCAGACAGACCCTTCAGGCCCACGGGGCCAGGAAAACCTTGCTCGCCATCTTCTCCTCTAGCACCAGGTGGACCTGTCATGTAAATGTGAGAACAAGGAGAGTAAAAAAGGCACGTAGATGATGATTTCATACAAGGTGGCTTAAGAGGGAGAAAGCTGCTGTCCTACCAACGTCATATGGAAGGGGGGAAATTAGGATTTTTTTCATCAAAGAATTGCAGAAATGATTGTAAAGATAAAGAAGCTCATCAACATGAAGCAGCCTCGCTATGGTTTGGTTCCACACCCACTTGCAACAGGACGTTCCCCTCCTCTTTAATCTAAGAATTAAGCCCCTTTTCCATAAGTGCCTTTTCCTTTACCCTCATTTGGTGGCTCCCTTTTCACAGTCTGCCAGCAGCCAGCTCTGACCTGACTTGGTAGGTGGCTGTAGAAAGAAAAGCAGCAGCTCTGCCTGTCAAGATCATCCCCAAACTTAACAGTCTGCTGTGGAAATCATACAGTTGCCCTACAGAGGACTAGCAAGAGGAATGACACAGCACTGCGTTACTTCCTTACCGAGAGGTCCCTGAGAGCCAGGCCCACCAGCTGGCCCACGGCTTCCTGGTGGACCTGGGAATCCATGAGCTCCCGGTGTTCCTGGTAATCCCATCAAACCAGGGAGACCTTGTGGCCCTGGATCTCCTTTGGGTCCTGGCAAACCTGGGCTACCATCCAATCCTAAAAGACCAAAACCATGCATTAGAGAGCATCATATGTAGAGAATATATTTTTATATATTTCTTCTGTGTAAGCCCTAGGCTTACAGGATGTGTATTTCCTTTGAAAATTCAGTGAGAACAGCAAATTAAAGGGCTGGTCTTTAGATGTAAAATAATTGATGTTACCAGCAACGATCTCAATATTTGCATCAGATAGGTTGATTGACTCTTTCAAATGAATGGTAATGATTTGGCACCATGTGTATATACATGCAGGTCTCTTTCAATTTTAATCCCAATCTTTCTATTTTAATCCCAATAATTCTGTTATTCCTGATCTTTCTGTCACATATGTCTTAGTAAGAACTGAATCAAGCAGCTGACTGAACCACTGAAATAATGCTATGTGTCTTTTCTAAAATGTTATAGGCAGGAAACATAACTTTTAAGACAGATGGTGGGATCTGTGTTATTGTTTAGAAATCTTCACATAAGGTCATTACAAGGCATTGCTGTAAGATGGATACAGATTCCTAAGCGAAAAGGCCCTAATTTTATATGACTTGATGCACTGGGTGAAAAATTATGTCTCTACTATATACAAGCAAAGAGGGTTTTAAGTTTTAAAAGATAATGCCTGTTTTTTATTCAGCTTGGAGAAGCAGCAGCATACAAATACTACATGGATTTAAAATCCAAGTCAAGTGGATCTCCTTCTCTTTATTCAGGTTTTACATCAGTGTAGGTCCATTGGCTTGACTGTAGTTAAATGAGCTTTGTAATTGCGGTCACTTGAAGTGGGTTTTCTCAACAACAGCACACAGGCTTTAGTTTGCTATTCTGAGTGAAGTGGCAAAGGTGGTATAAAGGAATTCCTAGTCATTTAATGTAAAATTTAAAAAAATCACACTGGTAGAAAAATTCACATGCTATCTGACCCATTCTGTCAGAACTGTAAAATAAATCAAGAACAGACAAACTAGTAATGCTTTTTATTTTCACTGTATTCTCTACTACTGAAAACTTAGTTCTACAAAAATGCTCACAAAGAGGGTGCAAAGTCACACCATAGTTTTTGTTTTCAAACAAAATTGGATTTTGTCCCCGTTTCAGAGGTGTTAGTGATGTTTTCTGCCTTTTCTCAAATTTGTTAAGGGTCACAGAACTGCTTTCATCCCTTTCCTTCACACTGGGGCTCTACTGCAGGTGAAACCAGCTCTCTTCACATCAAATAAGTCTGAGAAGATGATGCCCTTCTTTATTTATTTTCACCAAAAATTATGAGAAGGATATCCAGAACTAGTTACTGTGATAAACCCTGCTTCCAACTATACATACAATAACTACTCCTTTCTCAGTTCCACACAGGGGAAGGGGGTAATTAGCAGTCCTAAATTTAATTATGTGTCCAAATGCAATTGAAACTGTGTAGCAGGTATGCTAAATTCCCACATGTGCTTTTGAAAGTCCTTCACAGAGATCAGAGAGCGATAAAATCAGATTTTGTAGAGAAACTCTGTTTTCTGCAGGGATTTTAGGGTGTTTTTATGGTCTGTGAAATAACAAACTAAAATGAACACCCTGAAGTTATGAGTAAGTATATAATACTATCTTTTTCTTATTTGTGAGTGCCCAAAGACTGACAAGATAAAAGAGCTCATTAGCAGTTATCTAACTCTATGTCCTATTAGTTAAAATTTACAAAGTCAGCACTTACTGCAATGTGCTGATCAGCAAAGCCAGACACCTTTTGGTGTGGGGAAAAAAAATCTCAGTATTATTGCTGTATGTAAGTGAAAAGTCAGGATAATAGCGACACCACCATCCCCTGAACTACAGTGAAAAAGATTAGCAGTACATCTTAAAGCAACAAAGATGAGCCAAGTCTGGTTCTCTGGTATCCTACTGTCATTGATTTCATGTAGAGCAGGGTGAAGGACAGCTGAACATAAGCAAAGGATCTCCAAAAAGTGCTCAGAGGAGCCAGGGATGTTGGCAACAGCTGACACAGAAGCAGAAAGAATGGGGAGATCATCAGGCACTGGGAATTGATAGTGGAGTCATCAGTACCTCTGAGGCATCCTAACATGGTCTCTTACTACTCTCACATCCCCACAGTTTGGCTGCATTTGTATCACAGTCTCATGCAAACCTTTCTTTATGTGAAGAAGCTGTTACCTCTAGCTCCTGGTACTCCTTGATCTCCTGGTGCTCCTTTCAGCCCAGGGAAGCCGGGCAGGCCAACATCCCCTCGGGAACCTGCTGCTGCTCCAAACACGTCACCAGGAAGGCCCTTTGGTCCTGGTGCTCCTGGAGCTCCGGATTTTCCTGTAAGGCCTGGGTGTCCCTGCAGTCCAGGTAGACCATTTGGGCCTCTGTCTCCCCTGGGTCCAGTAAAACCTGTAAATAAAACAGGGACTAGTCATCACAGAGTTGACTACAAATGTGTTACAGTTCAAATCCCAGGTATACCAACATGATGTCCCCATTACCACAAACAACAAGGTAAAGGCTTCTTGTGGACTAGAAAACTGGAGCTGGACTGAAAGTTAAGCCCAAGCATTGGTGAAAGATAGCATGGAAAACTGCAGAGAATTGCTCCCTATGGCCTGGGAGTGATATGGGAGCCCTAATTTAGCAATTAGAGCACTCTGTAGAGCTTACCAGGGGAGACAGAGGTTCACAGTCCAGCCCTATGCTGCACAGAGCCATGTTTTATGATGCATCCCTCGCCTGCTGACCAGGACATGCATCAGCTCTTTTGCTTTCTCTGTTGCTACTACAGATGCTGTAGATGAGTCTAGAGAACACTGTCAGGCCATGTGCTGCCTGCAGGCAAAGCACTACCTGGCACTGGATTTGGGAAAGTTTGCAGCACTTCAGAATCATTTAGGACTTTGAAATCAGTTCACTCAAAAAAATCTTCAGAGAGCTCATAAATTAAGTTGCATCAATGGCTTCTGTAATCTGGTGCAGAAACAACTCATTACCCCTTTCTCTGACCATATAAACTTGGTCAATCACAGGGAAGTGGTAATTTCTGGGGGTAATTCCTGTAATTCTTGCTGGACTGACTGTTGATTTGTGAACATACACACCCACTACAGCTTATATGTGCATGCCACTGCATGGATCATGTGTGTGGTCGCTAGTTTATTTAACATCTATGCTAATGTTGAAAAGAATTAAATGGAAGTACTAATACTATTATTTTCTTGCTCTCTGCATCATCATTATGAGTATAATGCACTTGGAATCTAAAAGATCTTGTTATTGAATTTATTTATGAGAATTTCATGAATTTTTCCCATCACATTTATGACTTTGAACAACAAAGCAAGAAATACTTCTGGATTTGAAAAGTCGTATTTTTGTCTAATGTCTTATTGATTCAATGTAGAAAAGAAGATAAGTGAAAATGTACCTGGAATCAGGTGTTTGTGTTTGAGTGACTGCAGTAAAAAGGTCAAAAGTATATAAAGAATGACTAATTATTTCAACATACCTGGAGGACCTGGAAATCCTTCCCGACCTGGATCACCTCGTGTACCATTTAGCCCTGGGTAACCCATTGGACCTGGATCACCTGGGAATCCTCTTGCACCTTTTGCACCTAAATTATATAAAAGAAAGTATGAAAGTGTGATCTGAACAAACAAAACAGAAATGTGCATGTAATGGGAAAAATGGTAATAGTAAATATCATCATGATGTGTTTCTGGATGCAAAGATGAAAGCTTAAAAAAAAAATTAATGAGCCTATACAGTAGCTCTTTAGAAGTATTCAAGACCCCAAAACATGGACCAAAAATCTAGGTTAAGTGCTTTTACAAACATGGATTAACCTGACTTAAAGACTAACGATATGGAGACTACTAGGGTAAAGATAATTAGTTTCACAGACTTTTGGAGCTTTTCAATATTTTGTAAATTAAGGTTTTTAGATTAAGGTCAAAAAGGCAATGTCAAAAAGAATGTTCACAGAAATGGGCACAGATGAGATGCTGTAGGAGGAAAAAAATTTTCCTTTCCCTGCTAAACTGCTCGTGGAACAAGAGCAGACTGGTTTAGATAACCAAGAAGAAGAAATGTAAGGCTAAAGGTTCAATCTAATAATCCCTCAAAATGAATACAAATTAACTAGCCTACTTACTATATTTGTAATATTACAGTTCTAGAGATTCCCTAGTAAAAGAAATGATGTGCCCTGAAAAAAAAGATGTGCTAGTTCTTTTGTCACTGACCTCATGTTCATATCCATTTTTCTCCTGCCAGCTAAAATAATATCTTGCTTCCTTGTGATACAGTATTTGACATTTCAGTAAGGGCAAATATTACTGGTTTTTAACATCTCAAAACCTGCAAGCATTTTGTAGGATTTCTTTGTTATGTTTCAAAAATTATATATTTTTTTCCATGCAATAGTTTTATTACATGAGTCTCATTAATTCACTGTACTACAAGATCAAGATTTTTTGGTAAAGTTCTTTGAAAAGAATTCCTGTGGAATACTTTGTTCCCCTACCCTCCCCAGCACTTTGAACTTCATAAGTTCCCAGCTCAGGCTTGAAGGTCAACAACGTGCTTTAACATTTAAAATGTTGTTGCTTAGCATCACCATGAATTACAACTCATTTATTCATTACTGAAAGCGAGTTTCTCTCCACCCCTAACTATGACAAACCAAGGAAAATATCACTTGGATTTCAATACTTTTTTCCACTTTAGTTTTCTGAAATTCATATTATTTAACCATGATTATTTGTAGTTTTAATTATCACTTGTGAAGGGGAGAAGGAAACATTTAAAAAGATGAGAAATAAGGTGCACCTAACCAGTCAATGCAGTGTGCCTAATATTTCACAGTGCTGTACAGGACTCTTCAATACTGTACAGGACTATTTTGCTCTCCATCATATAAAATGTAACTTCTCAGAAAGAAATCAAAAGGAAAATCTTAGGCTTTCAGATCTCAATGAAAAACTTCAATGTGCCTCTTACCCAAATGGCATCTTGGTCTTGTTTCTCATCTGCAATAACTGACTTTCATTAATTCTGTTCAGTATTGCACTAATTAAAACGTCATGTGAGAGAAAGAATGTGCAGAGGGAGAACACAACCACTGCTTACCACATATTTCAGTAACTCATTATGTGATGTTAGCTGGTGATAACATGTTGTGCCAAACAGCAGTGCGAAAAATTCATTTTTTGGCCAATGTAATGTTTGGTTTGCAGATTTTTTAGCTATTTGAGACAGAAAACAGCTTAAAAATTTTATTCAACAGCAATGGTGTAGTTCTTGAAACTCCTGAATAAACAAGATGTAACTCAGGATGGTCTGGGTGTGTTGCCAGGAATTTCAAAGGAACACAAGGACATGAGGGTGGCATACTATAAAGACAACTCCTTGCTTGGTGCACTGTGTGCCATTGGCACCTGAGGGACTTGATTGTCTACAGAGGAGCTCCATGCTGGCTGAACAGAAGGTGGGAAATCTTGGGACAAACCACATCACTCTAAGCAGACAATGAAAATGATGTAAAAGAGGTATCGGTGCTTTTGTGTGGGCCTGGTGAATGTGGGTAGGAATGATGCTCCAGATAACTCAATTGACTCAACTATGGCAAAAAGAAGCTGTGAAAATGTGTCCTTTTCCTCCCAGGCTTCCAGAACTGCCTGGATTGAAAGGCAGCAAAGAACAGAGTTCTGCACTGCGCTCTGCAAGAGGCCTTTCCCAAGAGTTGGAGAGAGACGATGAAGAATAAGTCTTAAAAACCCCCCAAGTCTTAAAATTACTAAAGCATGCAAGCTAACAAAAGTAGAGAAAGATCTGTTAAAGAGCTAACCAAGATTACAAAATGTAAAACACATGAAACAGCATCACTTGTGTTACAGCAATGTTACAGCTGGGAGTTAAATATGACTATACTCACTGCAAGAAAAACCTTCAAGCTCGTATGAATGAAAGAATAAACAAATCATCATATTCAGGAAAAAAGCTACAAATATTGCAAAGAAAACAAGAAGTATTGAACCTAGCAACAAACTTAGGCACTAGGAATAAGGAAATACAGGTAATCTTTCAACAGAGATAAAATCCTCCCTTTTAAGATCCATTAGTCTGTGACAAATCAATTAATCAATCCATGTATGACATAATAAACCTTGTGCTGAAAAAAAAAAAAAGAGAACTTGACCTTAAAATTTATACTCCAGATCTCTAAACTTGGCTAAAGCACAGGGGCACAAAAACAGATGCATCAAGAATTTTACATTTCCCAAAATCTGAAGAACCCAGCTATGGTTTCTGTCAGTGTCTTTACAGCTGGTGATGAGAAGGATTTATTGAAAAAGTCTTATTTCTGAGACTGGGAGCACGTGAGTTTATAGGAACTATCAGTGCTGGTCAGATATTCCTTCGTCAAACTCAGTCATTAATTATGACTACTCAGCACACTTTGCCCATGTATCACAATTCCATCTCTCACAGTTCCTCAGGCTCTGTCCTCACCTCCTCTTCCCCTTGGAAGGAGGTGGGGAAGCCTCAGTGCTGGGGAGGCCCAGGATGGTTCCTCTGGGCCAGGGGGACCAGCTCTGCCAGGAAGGTGTGCGTGGCTACGGACAGAGGAGCTGTGTTATGTCAGCCAGCCTGGCCCACGACACTGAGCCCCATCACAGACTTCAGGCTCACACTTGCTGCAGGCACTCTGTACATCACTTGAGGAGGAACAGTGGCAAGGATCTGTCACAGTTTTCCATCGAAGCCTTTTATCATTCTGCTCTCAGAGGACAGGATTTGCCTTGTGAGTGTGCAGTCAGCTCTGGGAGACCTCAGTACACCCTCTACCACTAAGCTGTACACTCTTACTTGCACGTGGACAATAGCAGACGGGGTGTCCTTTCTGCCTTCTCTTTTGTGGCTGACACTCATTAGCAAAGACAGGCTTAGCTCAGGAATGGTGAAGTCACCTGGGCTGCACACTACTTAGATCTCTCTGGCAGGGTCAGGTTAATGCTGTGTTCCAAGGTAATTTCTAAAACCTGCTGTCTGCTAAGGCTCAGTTATAATCAATATGGCAAGATAACCTTCAAATATAATGTATGTGGGAAACACAATATGGGTAAAGGCTAAACATTACCTGTGGCTCCTGGCACTCCTGGCCTTCCTTGGGATCCCTTTGGTGGCCTTACACAGCCTGCACCTGCAAAAAAATCCCCAATTTAGTCACACTATACATGCTCCTATGCTGCCTCTCCATGTCTCTGGGCTTGCAGGTGAAGGAAATTAACAAGCAAACTACTTATTTGAAAAGAAATTTTATTCTTCACTGAAAGAAAAAATGGCTATGGGTGACATTTTCAGGGGAGCACTCAAGCTGATCTCCACCCCAAGAGCTGCTCTTCTGCCTATTTTTCAGAGGCTATGGTGGCAGGTCAAGTTGGACCAGCACAGGAAGGGTAATCCAGCCTCATGGATGACCGTATTTTTCAGAATAAGAGAAATGCTTTGTTTCCCTATGGGTGATTTACACCTGTGAAGCAATCAAGACAATTTTTATAAAAATCTAAGGGTTTTTTTTCCTTATATGTCACATTGCACTGAAAATCTTCACTCAAAATTCTTCTTTAAAAAAAGTTGCTAAAATTTTCTTGGGCATCTAATTTCTGGTACTGTTCTTACAGACTGCACAATAATCATACAATAAACACTCAGGAGTGATGAAATAAAGAATCTCTGAATTGTAGAGCTAAAAGTGCAATAATTTTAGAAAACGTTCAATTTGATTAATTTAGTTTAGAGCTACATAGAGTATATGCATAGTTATTTGTCACCTAAAGTTCAAATAGTTTACAACCAAGAGCATCCAAAGCAGTCAGCAGAAAGAATCGACCCATAAAAGCAGCATAATACTAAAAAGATACTCGAACCATTTGTATGTACAGTACCTGACCATATTGGCTCGGTTGCATCTCCTCTAGGAAAGTCTTCAATGACCTGCCCACAGTCTGTGAGTAAAGAATTAGAAAACATAGTTATTATCTAAAAGAGAAAAATTGCAAAAAGACAAAAATCTTCTCAATTCTAACCAAAACACCTATAAAATCCGCACATAATGTATTCTTTTTTGTATTATGCACACAGACCACACAAATTATTTGCTTAAACATACTACCCACACATTGATTAGATCCAGGCTTAAAACCTATCCTGTCCAAGTTAGGAACCTGTCCCATGCCCTGTGTAAGGTTGACGTGTGCTTGCTTTAGCTTGAATATTCTGCCAGGCTTCTCGAAGTGGAGGAATAAAACTGAGCCTGAGCTCTTCTGAACGTAGCCCTGGCATTGCTATGCTTGGCAGGGACCTGAAATGTTGCAGAAATACTATGAAGAGCTCTGAAGGGTGGAAACATGATTTTCTCTGGTCAGTTAAAAGATTATGTTGGATGGGAAAAATCAGAGAAAACCACCTGTGGGATTTCCAATAGCAGGACATTGTTCCATTGCCTCCAGCTGCTTGAAATCTAAAAGATGTTGGCACTAATTGCTGGCACTAATACATTAATTCATGCTATTTCAATACCTGACATGAAACTACTGGTACTTCTGAAGCATGTCCTTTTTGAAGAATTTCTGGACAATACCACCATTTCCTTTTACTCCACATAAGCCCCATCAAGCTGTCCCTTTTCATCAGTGTGCTACATAAATGTTGCACACACCTCAGTGCTGATCTCCCATGGCTCTGATGTAATACAAAGTGGTGTCTCTTACCTAGTTGGCCAGGCTCTCCTGGCAGACCAGGCAGACCTGGAGATCCTGGATTTCCAGCTTGTCCTTGGTCACCTGGAGGACCCTTGAACCCTTTTGGACCAGGAAATCCTTCACCTGGCAGGCCTGCTTCTCCTGGAAAGCCCTTTGGGCCTAATTCACCTGGATAACCAGGATCACCAGGGAAACCTCTGATAGCATCACCCTGTGGGAAGTGAATGGAGGCGGTCACTCCTGACTTTGCTGAGAAACAAATGCAACTCAAACACTTGAACTACTCTCATGAATAACATCTTATAGGTAGTAACTTCTCAAGTGTTGCATCCCAGCTCCTTAAATAGCATTGAAAAGAAAGTATTTTTTAATTAACCTGACTTTATTGTAGACCACATGGCAGTAAGGGCATGAGAGAAGTGCTCCTTGCAGGAACATTCCCCTAAAAATGATGGCCCATGAAAAGCACTTGAACAATATGAATCAGTGTTGTGGAGGGGCTACTGGTCCTTCCTGAAAAGCTGTAAGTGGGTCTGGGGAGACCAAATACATTGTTAGACATGCTCCATTGTGGCATTTACTACTGAGAAAAGCTGACATAAAAATGCACCCAAAAGACTTTCTGTCTGCACTCCTAGTGATATTTCTACACTACTGAATCAATATTTTACAAACATCATTAGAGAATGCTATCTTCAGAAGTAATATGAAGCACCATCTTCATTGGTAGGAAGAGTACTGCGGTCTAGAGTGTCTAGTATAGCTCTTGCCCATCTTCAAATATGATATATGAGCATCCCAGTGGTTCCAAACATCACTTATGATGAGCCACAAGAATTCTTCTTGCAAGGTATTTTGCTTATAGAGGGAAGTTAGAAAACGAACAAAGACTATATGTCTAATTTCTAGATAGCTACAGTTAGTTAGTGAGTTGCTATTAAGCAATATGATGACATAATATACAGTTTAAGGACATAGAATTGCAGTAAATTTTGGTTTCTTCAACACAGTTGTACCAAAGCTACTGAAGTTTAGTCACAAAGAATCTCAGACTGTACTAGGAGTCACTAATAAACCATACACTACCACTTGTTGTTTAAGTAAAATGGAAATGAAAGTGAAAGTTTTTTCTAAAAATACTGAGAGTAAACCTGATGCTTAATTTATCAATAACCAGCAAACCCTGTCTAGTTTTGCATCATTATCTGTGAAAGAAGGACAGGCTGGTGATTGTAACCCCTCAGAATTCAGTGCATTAGTAACTGGGTGTGGTGAATTTGCTGTGTTTGCTGCTTACCGGAAGGCCAGGCTGTCCTGGCAAACCATCTAATCCATCTCTGCCTGGGAAACCATCTTCACCTCTGATTCCAGGCAGCCCGGGATCTCCTCGGATTCCTTTGGTGCCTAAAGAAGACCTTCCATTGTGAGACCAAGCTTTCATTAACACAATAAATAATAGGAAAATACAGGTGATAATAAGAATTCTCACTCTACCTTTCGTAGTTATGTGTAAAGAGTCTCCCTTTTCTCCTTTCCGTCCAGGAAATCCAGCTGGACCCGAAAATCCCTGGTGTTACATACATTTAAAAACCCCAAAACAAACCAGAACCACTTAAGAAATAAGTATCAAGATTTGCATTTCTACTGTCCATCCTGCTTAAAAATGATCCTCAAACTTTACTGCTTTCCTGTTACTTTCTGTGAACAATTTCCTCTTCAGTAATCCCACTCTCATGCAGAAGCGTTATTACTATGTTCTAACTAGGACCAAGATCTCTATGGCATGGTAGAGGAGATTCTGTATGAGGGTGGACTGGGACACCTGTGGCTCTCCATGAGCTAGAGTCCAGCAGGTGACTGCTGCTGCAGAGCTGCACTGGAGAAAACACGGTGAATTACCCAGTATTAGCCCTCAGCAACTCTTTGGCACCTTGGAAAAAACCTTAGGGTTCTACTGATGTGCAATTCCTCCTGTGCACCACTCCTAAGGGGAACAACCTCGCAGCTGGCAGTGGATTGGGATCCACAGCATCCTTCTGGGGCTGAAAAGTAGCACCACCTTAATCTACCAGACAAGAACTTGGGCACAGAGGGATTAAGTGATCAAATAATTTAATCAAACCCCAGACCTGTGGGTAGGATTTGGGTAGAAGGGAGGTCTCTGGCCCAGCCCAGCATTTGGAGGTAGAGCAGCTTGCTCAGGACCTTGCCTAGCCATGCACTGAAAATCTCCAAGGA
>VWYP01031443.1:885-25954 GCA_013400435.1 Pycnonotus jocosus
GAACAAGAAAATTATTCAAACTGGATATTCAAACAGCCAGTCAATAAATATTTCTAAACATATTGACCATCACCACTACCAAACACTTTCATGGTGGCAGTGGCTGAGATCTCAAGCCACTTCACCAGGGAAAAATATTCAGTAGGTCTCACAGAAGAGAATAACAAGAAAACAGATAAGAGCTCAGGGTCATATGAGACATGCTACAGACATTCATGTACTCTTCTGTGGCAGAAAGCAAGAGCCCAAGCCTACATCACCTTTTCCCATGCTGTCATGACACCACATCTGGCAAGATCACACCATGTTTTCTCCTGTGGTTTTGGGTAGTCCCCAATTCCCTACAAAAATGAGGTGTCATGACCAAAAGCCCCAGTGGAGCTCTGCTCAAAGGTGTCTCTATAGGGAGATGCACATAATAAGAAGCACCCTGTTACCACAGCCCTTGCTCTAGGAGTCTAGGCACACATCAAAGAGCCCTCGCTGCAACTCCAAGCTGCCTTGCAGTTCATTTCCTATCACAAAATTCAACGGCTCTGTTGAGGGTCCTGACAGCAGTGACACCTCCTCAATTCAGCTTGACCTTCATTCAACAGTGTTGGAAGTGTTACCACATCTATACCACCACACAACCTCTCAAGTTTCTTCATATGCTATGCTCTTCCTTTCAATCTTTACAAGGACTGGTGGCTTGCATGTAACTTCTGACCATTGAATTTGTTTTGTATCGGCCAATTTCTCAACTCTCCCATCTTTGCTACAGGAGCAGGAAAGTGTTTATAGATCTGAAAAAAACCTGAAAGCTTCAGGCTGAGCGTGTGTGTGAGAGCTCAGGTTCAAACAAAGCACAGGTCTGACCACATACTTAACTTCTGCAAGTTCTGCAAGCTGAAGTGAGAAGCAGATGAACTCCCTGCATCATTTCGCTTTTATGTATAAAGCCAAAATAACATTATTTAGCATTTGTTTCTGTAAAGGTTAAGTTCCAAGTAATAGGAATCATGCAATTCAGCGGAAAATTTGATTTTGACCTTTAATAATAGGTTACCTTTAAATTAAAGTAGAAATTTCATTGGACTTGGCACAGTTAGATTTCTACAGACAGTTACCTGTTCCTCAGATAACCCATCCTTATTATCTTGATAGCAGGTTCTACTCCCTCTCACTTAGATAAACAAAAGTGATGCATGCAACAGTTAAAAAAACTTGTGCAAAACAGTAAGCACTTCTTGCATTTCACTAGAAGCTTACAATCAATGTATTTCTGATCCCAAAACGAGTACTGAATGGCTACTTCTGACCATTTCCCTATTAAAAAAAAAACAAGGCTGAAAATTTAATCTGACATTTTAAAAATCAGTAATTCTTCACTGTGTATCCCAAACATAATAGGTACTACAGTCTGACTTCCTACTCCTTCAAATGCTTCTGTGCACAGCCAATCGTGCTTCTCACAATACAGGAGAATTTTTAAGCAAATAAAAGCTATCAGTCTGTGGGTTTGAGAAGTGGGGTTTTTTTATCTCTTATCCCTTTTTTTTTCCTCTTATCGTTCACATGCACAAAATTTGTCTACCTCTGAATTGTTACAATTATTAAGTGTCTGTCTGTACTCCAGATAAGAGTGTGCAAAACACCACACAGACTAAAACTAGAGAACAGCAGCATTAACTAAAGAAAAAAAAAAAGCCTTCCATTGTGTAGGCATGTCAGATTTCACAGCTCCTCAGGTTAACTGAGCAGGACATGTTAACAAATGTAATTGATATCCAGTTAACTTCCTATTTTCAGTAAGTTCACAGATACATTGAGATTGGATTTCCAGTAGTTTTTATTTCATTAGTATCTTACTATGCCAAATGCCATTCCATATTTGTATCAATGATCAGAAACTAAAGTAAATCTCAGGAATGTGGGAAGCAATCCTGAAAACCCCAGTTAATCACTTTCGCTTTGAAGACAAGCCTGACCTGTAGCTATTTTGATGAAAAGGAGCAGGGCTGGCTTCAAGTCTCTACTCCTAGAGACTAGAAATGTCTCCTTAAATTCAGTTAAATGTTCAGTCAGTGAAAAACAGAAGCAGAGCTGGGAACAAACACAAGAATTCAGAAATCACTGCTGCCAAGACAGTATCTGAATTACCCTAAAAAACCCTTTTTCTTCTTGTAAATGAGATTGATAATTTCAATCTTCAGCCTTGAACAACATTAACTAAGGAGGCAGGCAAAACTAAAATTTTAGTTGCCTCAGTTCCCTATTGATGAGCTAAGACAACTTATAGTGCTCAGTACCAAGGATGCACTAGACACCATATAGAGATACCTCGTTCTGATTCCCTCAGTTTTAACTCTTAAACCCAAACACAACATTCTGAATTCCACTTTGAAAGAATGACATTTAGATGTTAAGTGAAGGATGGTTCACAATATTTGTCCTAAATATGTGGTCCTAAACCACAGATTTAGGACAGAATTGTGAAGTAATATTAATAATGAATTTTGCGAAAGATTGACAGTTTTTTTAAATGGTATTGAAAATGCAGTAAGACTCAAAGTGGACACAGTACACAGCAGATCTACTAACAACTGATAAATGGAGTTACAGCAAGAACAATGTCACATCAGTTGCTCACTGACAAGAAAATTCTACCCTATCATACGTGGATAGAAGAGCAGAAAGAGAGAATGAGATGCAATATAGGTGGAAGGCTTCAATCTACTTAAATTCTTTAAATGCCAGACTGAACAAGGTGTGAAGGACAAGTGTTTAAAAGGAATAATTCTTTATTTAAATTTTAAAGTGAAAAATACTTGAAACCTTTCTTAAAAACAAAACATGAAAATGTTTTGCTGCATTGTCACTGTAAGTCATGTGGCAAATTTCATGGTATTTTTTGTGATAGTTCTGTAAGGCACAAAGAAATAACTGAAGTTTCCAAATGTATTATGCAGTGATGCTTATATAACAAAAATATTTTCCAAATAACATCTTACAAACAAACAAACAAACAAAAACCCAAGCCAACCCCCAAAGAAAACAAACAAAAAACCTTGAAGAAATAAAAGCCTTTTCTATAAACCATTTACTAGAAAGTCTCGAAGAGTTTGTCTTGATCTTACTGCCAAACTGTATTTAGCTTTTATTAGGCATATAAAAAAACTTATCAGAGAGTGAAGAAAAACCTAATAGAGCAGCCTATCTTTTACATATTGCTATGGTTTAGCAACTCTCCAGGCACCAATATTTTTCCAGTGTAGGCTGCTTCATGTTTTTAAATATTGTCATTTCAGACAAAGAAAAAGGGCAAAAGGATTGGAAGAAAATTCTAGATCAGCTAGTCTATTCTCTTTCTCAAGACACAGACAAATGTCTGTATCTCGCTATGGACTGATATTTATGTAATTTATTTAATTTTAGAGACCACAACTGTGATAGCTCCATAGTTTGCCTAATTTCTGTTGTTACATACTTGATTTTATTTTCAAGGAAGTTTTGCATAAAGTCTTATGTTGAGAATCTTTTCAAGCACAGCCTAAGCCTCTTCCTCTTTTATCCACATATTACTTTATTTTACAAATTTGAAGGTTCTTGCTTTGTTTCACTTTCAAAGGCTGATCACAGTGAACATGAAGTCCTGGTCAGCATCAAATGTACAGCAACAAAGGAATTAATCACTAAAATAGAGTATAGTGTCAGGAGAAGGCAATTCAAGGAGAGAGGTTAGACCACTGTCCCTGATGTGAAATCTTGCAATGATCCAAAATCCCCCCCAGCCTGTCTCCAGAACACCATGTAAGATAAAGGGGTATGTTGACTATACCGGTATAGGGCTTACTATGTTTCAATTCCCTACCTCTACTACAGTTGTCTTTGCAGCTTTGCACATAGGTTGGTTGAAGTTTCTTGCAGTTTTCCTGAAAAAAAAAAGAAAGTTAATAAATATTAAAGGCCATAATAGTACAATGAAAGACTGCTCAGAGGTAAACTACTAGAGGAATGTCTGCATTTTAAGCATCACAAAGTTTTTTGCCAAATAGCTAGAGAGCTAATTAAAAAAAAAAAAAAAAGTACCAGGGAGAAAAAAGTATTATGGAATTGCCTAATATGCATCTGAAATTAAATCATATTTTGCTACATTAGAAAGTATTTATTACAGCTCTTTTGACTTCTGATCAGCACACTGTTTAAGTGAAATTGGGTATGTTACTGATATCTTCATTTATTGGATCCAAAAGCAGCAGCAAGCTGGACTTTGTACAATGCCTTTATTTCACTGCACAAAAAATGAAATTAATCTCCTCAGGGGACCAGCACCAGCCCTAACAATCTCTCAAGTATGCTTTCCTAACGCAGACTAGGATTTGGGATAGCACTTTACCCAGTAGTAAATGCAATCCAATTCTCTTAATTAAATATATATAANCAACTCTATGTCAGATATCAGTTTTGGCACTTGCTGTAACACTCTGGCATTCACCCTAAGCATTCCCACAAGGCATTTCTGTACCATGGAAAAAGAATTTCTAGAGAATAACAGCAACACTTGACTGTTGGGAACCTATGTATGCCTGTGTTGGGAACTGCACCAATATCCTAGTAGGCACAGGGGAAATAAGTGACCTGTGTCAGCCACTCTATATGTTTTTCAGAAACTCCCCCAAAAAACTGTGTGGCACATTTAATAATTAAGAAGTACCATGAAGGTTTTAGTGGTGTTCCACTGCCTGCTTCTCAGCATTTTTCTCTGTTAAAAAGCAGAATTCCTGAAAATTTTTCATCAAAATCTATGAAACCAGGTTTCAAAGCAAGACAAAACCTCCTTTCCCATATCGTTTTTCCACAGAAGCATTTCCCCCCCGATCATCCTTATTTCACAGTCTCACAAAATTATTTAAGCTGGGACAAAGCCTTTCAGACGATGGAGCCTAACAGCTGACCTGCAAGGTGCTCTCCCTCTCCCTCCTTCCCTTGGCCCGCACCGTGCCCGGCGCCGCAGCCGCTCCGAGCCTCGGGGCGCTGCTGCCACCGCGTGGCGCCGGGCGCAGCACGGCGGGGAAAAAGCTCGACACCAAGGGGCAGCTCGGACAGGACTCCAGTGCACGTACCGACACAACCAAAGCTACACCCAAACACACGCGTCTTGGGGAAACGCCGTTTTATTGGCAATATATAGAAGCTGTGAAGCCTCTAACAAAGGGTCAGCCCTGTCCTACGGGGCATCAGGCACAGCATCAGCAGCCAGGCAAGGGAGGGGATTGTCCTGCTCTGCTCTGCACTGGGGTGGCCTCACCTTCCAGTGCTGGGCACAGGTTTGGGTGCCACAGTGTAAGAGAGATATGAAACTATTAGAGAGAGTCCAAAGGAGGGTCACAAGCATGATGAAGGGCCATAAGACGAAGCCATATCAGGAGCGGCATAGGTCACTCGCTCTGTTCAGCCTGGGGCAGAATGAAGGGAGATCTCACTGCAGTTACTACAACTTCCTGGAAAGGGGAAGAGGAGCAGCAGGCATAGATCTCCTCTCTGTGGTGACCACTGACAGCACCCGAGGGAATGGCCTGAAGCTGTCAGGGAAGGTTTAAGTTGGACATCTGAAAAAAGTTTTTCACCCAGAGGGTGTTTGGGCACTGGAGCAGGTTCCCCAGGGCAGTGGTCACAGCACCAGCCTGACAAAGCTCAAGAAGCGTTTGGACAATGCGCTCAGGCACACGGTGTGACCCTTGGGGATGGTGCTGCGCAGCGCCAGGAGTTGGACTTTGATGATCCTTGTAATATCCCTTCCAACTCAACAAATTCTATGATTCTATTAATATCTTCTGTCCATGCATCTTCTTGATAGCTACACAAACCCAAAAGAAGCATCCAACAGTAAGGAACAAAAGAAAAAACCCACAACATGAATTTATACTCTCCTCTGAGAGACAAATACAATACAAGTTAGTAGTGATTCAGGAAAAACTTCCCTAAATTAGGCAGAGTAGCAAATGAGAAGGAAAAAAAAAAAGAGTTCTAAAAGCTGAATTAAAATAGCTGATAAATGGATACAGATGGGGGAAAGGAAGATGACAAAATTAACAATTCAATACTGTATCCCATGTAACTATTTCTCTGAGCCAAAGACTTTCTCAAGATTGTACTGTCTACTCTGCCAGTAAAAAAACCCTGATATAAAATTATTTTTATATAAGGAAAAAACTACAAGAAAACATTTCAATGTTAATTTGACATTAAGAAGAGCTAATGGTCACTAATCTGACATAATTTATAAAAGCTTCTGCCATTTAAACTGTTGAATTAGTAAAGTTGTTTCAGAAGCAGCAGTCTTTTACAGGATCAAAGGCTTTATTTCTAAAGAACACACCATCCAGAAGTTTCATGGGATCAAAGGCCTTATTTCTAAAGAGCACACCATCCAGAAAGAAAAAACAACCAGAAGCACTACACTTATTTTCTAACACAGAATAATGTTAAGGATTTAGCAGCAGGAAATTCAAAAATTTGGTAGATTTTTTTTTTTTTTTTTTTTTTTTTTTTTTTTTTTTTTTTTTTGGTTACTTTTTTATTTAAAATAAATTTTCTGGACATCCAGACTCAGCTCTACAAAGTTCCATTGTTCCACTGGATTTCTAAGCTGATCCAACAGCATGACATATTTTTTCCCAGAGGCAAAAGGTAGCAAACTAGTTCATAGGAGACTAAACCAACAAACTACATCCACTACATATCTAATGGTATGAAGGTGCAGAGACACCTCAGGTATGAGGTGAATTTATGTTTTTGCAGAACCAGTTGAAGCATGAAGAGATGACCTGACATGACTGTGACAGAAGAGGTTCCAACTCAGGTTATCCCTTCAATATTTCTGCTTCTTTGTCAATAGTCTATTTTCATCAACAACAAGCCATATATTTGCTTGTAAAGTTGAAGCACACTGGACTAGACCAACTAGCAGAATGGTACCAGATGAAAAGGGCGGGGAGCCAAAGGAGGCAGACAAATCACTCTCCATGATATTTGAAAAGTCATGGCAGTCAGATGAAGTACCAGGTGACTGGAAAGAAGGAAATAGGGTTCCCATCTTTAAAAATGGTATAAAGGAGGATCCAGGAACTACTGACCTGTCAGCCTCACCTCTGTGCCTGGGAAGATCATGGCGCATACTCCTGGAAGCTGTGCAAAGTCACAGGGAGGACAGGGAGGTGATTCAGGACAGCCAACAAAATTTCACATTGGTTAGGCAAGTCCTGCCAATATAGTGGTGATATTCTGTGATAGAGTGACTATATTAGTGGATGGGAAATGGCTATAGATGCGCTTCTGTAAAGCTTTTGACATGGCTTTGCAGCCCCACAACATCATTGTCTCTAATTTGGAGAGAGATGGATTTGATTGCATAGACTGTTTGGTAGATGAGGAATTGGTTCAATGGTCACATCCAAAGGTTAATGGTCAATGGCTATGAGTCCCAATGGACATCAATGACAAGTGATGTCCCTCATGGGTCTGTATTGGAACCAGTGTTATTTGATATCTTCATTAATGACACAGATGAAGGAATCAAGTGCACCCTCAGCAAATCACAGATGACGCCAAACTGAGCAGTGTGGTTGGCACTCCTGAAGGGTGGGATGCCATCCAGAGGGACCTGGACAAGCTGTAGAAGTGGCCCTTGGGAATCTGATGAGATTTAACAAGGCCAAGTGCTGGTGCTGCACCTGGGTAGGGACAACTCCTGGCATCAGCACAGGCTGAGATGAACAGACCCAGAGCAGCCCTGCCCAGAAGGACTCGGAGGTGCTGTGGGGGTGAGGCTGGACATGCCCCAGCCATGGCACTCACAGCCCAGAGAGCCAAACGTGTCCTGGGCTGCATCCAGAGCCCCGTGGGCAGCAGGGGAGGGAGGGGATTCTGCCCCTCTGCTCTGCTCTGCTGAGACCCACCTGGAGCTCTGCATCCAGAGCTGGGGTCCCAGCACAGGAAGGACAGGGACCTGCTGGAGCAAGTCCAGAGGCTACCAAGGTGATCAGAGGGATGGAGCACCCCTCCCACAAGGAAAGGCTGAGAGAATTTGAACTGTTAAGCCTGAGAAAAAGAAAGCTTCAGGGTGACCAAATTACAGCCTTCCAGTACCTGAAGGGAGTATTCAACATAGATGGACTTTGCACAAGGGCTCGCAGTGACAAAACAAGGGAGAATGGCTTCAGATTGAAAGAGGTGAGGTTTAGATTTGATATTAGGGAGAAATTCTTTACTGAGGGTGGTGAGGAACAGAAACAGGTTGCCCAGAGAAGTTGTGGATGCCCTATCTCCAGAAGTGTTCAAGGCCAGGCTGGATGGAGATCTAAGCAACCCAGCCCAGTGAAAGATGTTCCTGCCCACAGCGAGAGGCTAGAACTGGATGATATTTAAGATCCCTTCAAAACCAGCGTATTCTGGGATTCTCTGACTATCTACAGAAACAGTGGCACTCCCTGATGTTGTCCCTAAGGAGCAAAGCCCCAAGGGAGGTTAAGACCTTTGTAAGACAAAAGCTGATCTGCAAAGAGGTGCGGAATAGCCCACTGAGCATGAAGACGCCTGACATGAAAGCCACAACAACATGCTGTATGGAACAAAAGATCTAGGGCTCATCATGTATAACTTTTAAAAAAACCCAAAACAAATGGTTTTAAAAATAGCTTTCTAAAGAAGGTGGTGCCATTCTGAATTCCAAGAAAACAGCATAGCTTGATGTATGAAAATAAAAAAAAAAATTAATGCCAGCCTGTAGTCCAAAACACATCCTCTAAATTTATAAAAGCTCTTAGCTTGAGGGTGATTAACTTCAAGGGTGGCAGACACTTGCACCATTGCTACTGGCTTCACAGAGTCACAGGAAACACACCATAAATAGTACCACACTGCTGTGAAAGTGGTAGCAGATGGCAAGTTATAAGATGACCCTATCTTTCTCTGTTCTGTGTTATCAAATAATCATGTCTCAACCAGAAGCAGAATAGGTCACTGCTTATCAAAAGCAAATTCCTTTGAGCTAGCAATATTCTCTATGGAATAGGAACCAGATGATGATTAGTTTCCATCTTCGATTAGTTACAGCTGAAGGGAGGAGTCAAAATTTTTAGGTCTTCTAGATGGAAGTAGTATCTGTTACCACCTGTATTGTGTGAATGTGGGAGACATAATGAAGACTTGTGAAAGGAACAGGAAGAAGGAAAGGCATAAAAAGCAACAGGACATAAAGGAAGAGGGTAGAAGGAGAACACAACCAGTCTGTTTCTGTGGAGAATGAAAGAACTTTTGAGAGGTATCTACTATGCATGAGTAGAAAGAAACAGGATAAAAGTACATAGAGTAGAGGCTCAGGATCAAGCAAAGACAACGCCAAGGGGGAAGAGTGCTTCCTGTATTCAGTGTACCAGAACCTAATGAGAGAAGTTTAGCAGCCATCAAATTCATCTGCACACACACAAAAGAGTAGAGCTTTCAATCAGAAGCCATACTGTCTTGCCAGTGGGCAAGTCAGGATGTCAAGAGTTGGGCAAAATAAAAACTTATTTATTAATTTTCAAGTATTTTGATTTAGTATTAATTATGTGGATATATAAATACATATATATACACACACACATACATAAAGAAAACCATTACTTATTTTATACACATATTTTTCAGTTGCTTTTCCAACTCTTTGTTTGTTTTAATACAAAGATAGACTCTCAGTCAGCATGTGTTTGTAATTAACTGCAAGTGATAACTACAACACTTACCTTTTCATCTGATAGCCATAAGACAAACAAATAAAAACCAGGCATTAAACATAAGCAAACCTCTCTCCTGCTTCAATTCAGGACAAACCATAACACAAACAGAGTAATTTGTATAAAAGATTTTCTCAGTGGTGCAACATCAAACTTTTCATTGCAAAGATGTTTAAATTCATATGATGCCTTTCCCTACACCACTGAGATGAAATCAACTGTAAACAGTTTTCTTTAGACAGAATCAGTTTTTCCCATCGCTAATTGGCCAGAAAACTGACTCAATTCCCTTCTATTCTGTCATACATGAACCTGTACTTCTTGGTCAGCCTTTAATTGCTCATGAAAAAGGATCCAAACTAATATGAAAATTGAAAGAAAGAGAATGTCACTAAATTTCTCAATAGTCATCATAACAACTTCGGTCTGCTGTGTCTCATTTTTAACTATGAGTGCTTTATTTCATAGCTATGTTTGAATTCTCAAAAGTCATTAGAAAAAGCAATTATATTTTGGTGGTTTATAGTACTGTAATTTGACAGTAGGGAAAGGCAATATGAAAGAATGTGAAATCAGTAAAACATTATTTTGCCATAACACAGGAGACAGGATTCTCCTCATTCATTATCTAAACTCTAAAATAATCTTTTCCCACTGGTAAACAAGTCATACCTGAAAATAATGTTTCCTGCACGATCAGCCTTCCATGCCTTCACAAGAGCAAAATCTCCTGTAATCGATTTCTCCAGAATAAAGTGACGGCCATCAAACTCCCTCACCTACAGAAAAAAAGCACAAAATTGACATTTAGGTTTCTTCCAAGAAATTTCACATGTAATACTTATTTTAGGGGTTAATTCTGCAGACAATTATATTTCAACTTCTTTTTGTACTCCATAAAATTTTAACTCAAAAACTATATGATAACAGAGAAGCATGGAAAGGCTATAAACTCCAGTTTTATCACAGTGTCATGGTGAAACATCATGAGAATCCATATTCCACCTGCTCCATCTACTGGAATTAAGACATGCTTTGTCCTGCACATCTACCAGCTAATCAAAAACCGAAGTGCTAAAGCAGAATTACTGAAAAAGTTCATAAGCATTGCCCACCATCAGAAACCCCAAATCCAAAATTAAGTAAATTCAAGATAGACTACTCAAATCATGCCATCTAACAGGCTGACTTTCATTTGGTTTTCCTTGCATTTTTTGATATTTGCAATGAATGATACTGTGCCTGAAGCCATATTATGGAACAGGGACAGAGCTAGTCTTTTAATCCTATAAAGACAGATAAAAGACCACCTATCTTAGCAATACAGAAGGTAAGAGTACACACAAATATTACGTGAGAGCTTTTTAAAACTGCTAGAAGGGGAAGGAAGTATGAGAAAAGTATATCAGACATCAGTTTGCCAGTACCGTAAAAAGAGACCTGAACCTTTAAAAAATGACACTTCTGTGCAAAATGGATGTGGAGAATGGAACAAGTCATGATAGTCATGTTATTAGCACCCCACAGTTATTAGACTGAGGAGAGTAAGAGAGATTTTCCCACAAATTTCAAAAGAAAAACAAATGAAGAAAAATGTTATTAAAATTATAAGCTATTTAATGAACAAAACATTCCTCCATATGGTCAAACATCATAATGCAGTAAAAAAATTAAGGGAATATAAAAGACGAAGACCATGTCTAGATATTGCAAATAGTCGTGTATAAAATACATGAAAACTATGGGTTAGGATGGAATTACCATTACCCCAGAAATGTTCTTGAGGTGACATTAAATGTTGTATGCAGCATAATTGGAACACATAATATTAGCCCCACCCATTTCTTCAAGAAAAATTATGGCACTGAGATATCTCGTCCCTTCTCCAAATTCTACATCCAATTTCAAAATGAAACCTTTGTTTCTCCCTTGAAGGCCACAGCCTTTTTATTTCTTCACAGTTTTAAAAACTGAGACTAAATTGCATTTCAAATAGGGAAATGCATTTCCTGAAATTTATGTCAACTGAACTCTTCCCAGTTTTACCTGAGAATGCCCCATTTCTTCTAAGGCTGAAGCTCCATGTACAGCTGCAGAGTTGCTTACTGCACAGTGCAGTATTTAAAGAGCACCTGCCCCACTAACAGGAGACTGTTCTCAAACAGCTCTATACCCTACAGTGGCACAGTACAAAATTTTGTTTGAAATACACAGAGAATATGGGCAAAGAACGGTCAAATGAAGAGTAACTCAGCAAGGCAGGCTTTCACTTGGACCAGGTCTTGATGCTAAGTCACTCTAGAACTCTAAAAACTTCACGTCACAGAAGACAGCAGTAAGCAGTGGAAGCAAAGCTAATATGTCTCGTGCCACAGACATCCCTTTAATTGAACACAGTAAGGTTAAACTTAACTCCTTCTTAAACTCCTGTTTATCTTGTAAATATGTTAGAAGTTAATTTTTCAGTGCTGAAGGCTTCCTAATGGCAATCAGTCCTCTTACCTCTCTTGGTTGGCTGGCAATGGCAATGGTGCCATCGGTGTTGTACTTGATGGGTGCACCCCCTTCCTGCACCAGTGTCCCATACCCAGTACTGGTGTAAAATGCTGGTATTCCTGCTCCTCCTGCTCTAATACGTTCAGCAAGTGTACCCTATGGGAAAACACATTTAAGAAATCATCATTTGGGAACAACAAATCCAACTCTGAGGAATGGTTTGCATTAACTTTATTTTATATCCTGTCATTTTTAGCTTTTCCTTCTGTACACAGTAGACAGATGTGATCATCTACTTCTTCCTCATATTTTAGCTTTTCTGCGTGAGACTACTACTGGATATGGCAAGAAATGCTTCACACACAGTCATTAACTGCTCAAGGTTACACTGTCATACAACTACCTGCCAAATACTAGGGCCCAGCACTTGGCTATGTCTCCTCTCTTTCAGTTTCCCAACCCATTATTCTTGAGAATAGCACAGAGTTCTTTTTTTCTTTCCCACCTGGCTACATATCCTAGAAGGTTTTTCTTCTCTGACAGTCCTTGATATTCTCAGAAAGACACTGACATTCATTCTTCAACATTCTAACACTCTAGTTGAAACAGCCAAGCACTGAAGATGGAGAAAGGAAGAGGGAGTCCAGTGATCTGGGTTGCCTGTGTCAAGAATACCAAAAAGCTAACAGAGCAGGTTTTATACTCTCTTTGACCACCCTGGATGCACTGTTCTCTATGTCCAGCTATAGTACAGGATACTAACAGCAAAACATTCCTCAATGGCCTTTATTATGGACTTATGGCCAAAGATGTGTGTTTGCTTTTCATTATTGTCATTTCCTGGATTTATTTTTTTTTCATATTCTTCTGGATTCAAAGCAAGACATGAACATCATGGTCAATTATCCAGTTTAACAGCCTCTACAACACAGATTTTATTTTCCCCAGTTATCCTGCAAGAAGCACAATGGCTTCTGGTTTTCAAAACAGTAGCAAGAGGCAGATGCAATCCAAGCAACAATACAGAGTCCTGTGTTCTAAGAAGCCTTAGCATTTCAAGATCTCACTGTGACCTCTTCCTTACTGTGCAACAATAATACAAAAGTCTCCCATTTTGCCTAAGGTTATACCAAAGTATTTTACAAAAGACTATTTCTCTTGACACAAATATTTCAAATCTCCACATCTCCTAGAAAGAAATTAATTCACCTTACTGTTTCCCATTATATACTGTAGACCCATTATTTCCATGCTGGATCTACATAGTTTATCTGTAGTCCACAGAGCCAACCACATTTCTAAGGAGTTCATGGTCCCCTAGGTGAAAGTACTGAACATTAACTAGGAAGGAAAAAAATGTATTGTGAGATTTGTGACATTTGAAACATCAGACATGACAAGTGTCTGGCTATTTTCACATCTTCTGACTAGGTATAAAAGGAACTTTTCCACTCATGTCTGTAGTTCTAAGAAACATTCTCTCACAGCATCCTCATAGGCAAGCTCAGGAAGAGTGGACTGGATGAAGGGACAGCGAGGTGGACTCAGAACTGGCTGAATGGCAGATCTCAGAGGGTTGTCATCAGTGGCACAGGATCCAGTTGGAGGCCTGTCACTGGTGGTGCCCCTCAGGGGTCAATACTGGGTGCAGTATTGTTTAACTTCATCAATGGCTTGGAGGAAGGGCAGATGCCTCCTCAGCACGTTGGCTGATGACACAGAGCTGGGAGGAGTGGCTGATACCCCAGAGAGCTGTGCAGCCCTTCAGGGGGACCTCGACAGGCTGGAGAGATGGGCAGAGAATAATCTGAAATTCAGCAAGGAAAAATCCAGCTGAGGAGGAATGATCCCATGCATCTGTACAGGCCAGGGACTGACCTGCTGGGAAGCAGATTGGTGGGGAAGGACCTGGGGGTCCTGGTGGGCAACAAGCTGACCATGAACCAGCAGTATGTCCTTGAGGCCAAGGCCAGTGGTATCCTGAGGTGCATCAGGAAGAGCATCTTCAACAGGTCATGGGAGCTGACCCTGCCCTTCTACTGAGCCTTGGTGAGGCCATGTCTGGACTGCTGTCTCCAGTTCTGGGCTCCTCAGTACAAGAGAGTCATGGAACGCCTGGAGTGGGTCCTGGAGTCAAGGGTAACAAAGATGCTTAAGAGACTGGAGCATCTCTCTTACAAGGAAAGGCTGAGGGAGTGAGCCTGTTCTGCCCTGAGCAGAGGTGACTGAGAGAGGCCCTTATCAATGCCTGTTAAGTATCTGAAGAAGGAGTGCCAAGATGAGGCAGCCAGGCTCTGTCTAGGGGTCCTGAGCAACAGGACAAGAGGCAATGGGCAGAAACTGATGCACAGAAGTTCCACCTGAACATGAGGAAGAACTCCTTTACTGTGACACTGACCACACACTGGAACAGGTTGCCCAGAGAGGTTGTGGAGTCTCCCTCACTGGAGATAACCAAGCACCATTTGGACACAATCCTGTACCATGTGCTCTGGGATGACCTTGCTTGAGCAAAGAGATTGGACCAGATGACCCACTGTGGGTCCTTCCAACCTGACCCATACTATGATTCTGTGACCACTAGAAAGGGAGCTCAAAATACTATTCTCAATAAAAACTTAATACAGTTGTTTTTCCCAGAAACTTACATAAGTAGCTGTTTAAAGCCCAAATTTTATGTGTCACTTCTGAAAATGCCACACACTAACATGCTGTAGGCTTTAAAGTTAGAGCACCAACTTCGGAGACATTAATCTCTGAAGAGAATGAATAGGACATAACTGGTATCAATGATTTTAGGATCTCATTGCATCCATGCTATTTTGGCTTGGCAGTGCTAAAATAATTAAATATACAGTGCTAAAAAGTCAATTTTTAGATTTGCTTATAACAGTAGGCACAGATTAATTTCGTTAAGAGTTATTGAACAAGCCCAAAAGGTTTTGTCTCACAATGAACAAAACTTCCGAATTTGATTCCTGTCCACTAGATGGCAGGCATTGCACATGCAACATCTCCAAAACCTGCCACCAAGATGAGAACTGAGCGACTCCTTGACTTCTTTCCCTTTATATGGGGCCACGGTGCTGAGCATAATTTATGCCCTTTTCTACAGTCTTCAAAAAAATCTACACATATATAAATATATAGAAATAACAGATAGTCAGTTCTTAACAGATGTATGACCTTAACATGTTGTATTGGTTTTGCAAGGTTTTGGTAGCTAGAGGAGTGGTTTCTGTGAGAATGTGCCAGAAGCTTCCCCCAGTGTCCACGGAACCAGTGCCAGCTGGTTCCAAGGCTGAGCACATCAACAACAGCGGTAGTGCCTATAGGACAGTATATTGAAGGAGAACCTCCTGCACAGATTTAAGTACATCCAGAGCACAGAGGAGTGAGAACATGTGAGAGGAACAGTTCTGCAGACACCAAGGTGGATGAAGGAGGAGGAGCAGGAGCCAGAGCAGAGATTCCCCTGCAGCCCGTAGCAAGACCACAGTGAGGCAGCTGTGGCCTCGCAGCCCATGGTGGGCCACGTGGGACCACAAACCCACCTGCAGCCCCTGGAGGAACGCAAGCCCAAGCAGGTAAATGCCTCAAAGAAGGCTGTGATCCCATGGGAAGCCCATGCCGGAGCAGGCTCCTGGCAGGACCTGTGGCCCCATGAAAAGGAGCCCACGCTAGAGCAGGTTTGGTGGAAGGACTTGTGACCCAACAGGGGATCTACAATGGAGCAGCCTGTTCCTGAAGGACTGATCCTGTGTAAGGAACCCACACTGGATGGCAGAAGAGCATGAGAGGTCCTCCTGAGCAGAAAAGAGCTGCACAGCATGTGATCAACTGACCACAACCCTCTATTCCCTCCTCCCCCTGTGCCACTAGTAGGGAGGAGGTAAACTGTGAATAAAGTTAGAGCCAGGAAGAAGGGAGGGTTGGGGTAAAGTGTGTGTAGGGGAAGGGGGTGTTAAGATTTGGTTTTACTTCTCTTAGCCTACTCTGATTTGATTGGTATAAACTAAATTAAGTTCCCCAAGCTGAGTCTGTGGTGCCCATGACCATAAATGGTGAGCTATCTCTCCCTTTACTTATCTCGACCCATGAGCCTTTTGTTATATTTTCTCTCCCCTGTCCAGCTGAAGGGTGTTGAGAGTGAGGCTTTGGTGGGCACCTGGAGTCCAGTCATGGTCAGCCCACCACAGATGGCAAGTGCTTTTGCACACAAGCAAAACATTTGGATTGCAAAGCAATTTTATAAGAGCACTTAAACATCTTAGAGGCACTCCTTACCTGTGGTGTAAGCTCAACTTCAAGCTCACCAGACAAATACTGGCGTTCAAATTCAGCATTCTCTCCAACATATGAAGACACCATGCGTTTTATCTGCTTTGTCTGAAGCAGAAGACCAAGTCCAAAATTGTCAACACTGTATAGAAAATGCCAGACAATACAGTTTTGTATTAAACAAAGCACTTGATAAGCTGTAATGACTTAACAAGAAGAAATAGAGTTATCTCCCCCACACATAAGGATTTGAAGACAAAAATCAAATTCCAGCTTTTACAGGGTAAAGCATCAAAGCTACAATCAAAATTTAAGATTTCAATGTTCAGACCTCATCTCTTCCAAGGCACAGAATACATCTAAAACTTCCATTTAAAGTAATTTCACATGTTAACAGCTAAAAATACCAGCTTGACAAGTGGTGTTATTTTACATATCTGCTCCTTTAAAAAGCCTTACCAAATTAATAAAAAGTCAGGCATGGCTTTGAGTGAATAAAGACAAAAATAAATATTTTTGTTCACTCTCCTGCTCACTGCAGAAAAAGACAAGTGATTGCTTAGCAGCCCAAGGAGAAAGGTACATTGATATTTATAATACTAGTTTCTATATGAGGTAAGAGAATGTATTTAATTTTTTTTTATTATAGTAAATAAATTAATCTCTTACTAAATAGCTGCCAACTCCAACAAAGGATTTTGGCACTACAAACAAGATTTTCTTGTCTACTTCAGCCAAAACTGAATGCCAGAGATGTTATACAACCCTTTTCTTGTGCCAGTGCTTCTAAAATTCTAATATGCTTCATGATGTTTGTCATGCTATATTGTGTATTATTGGATTAGGAACATTTCTCAGGAGTTCATGCAACCAAGGTTGCTCTGTAAAAAATGCTACTTCAGTTCAAGGAAATATGAGGTTAATATATAAATATGGAAATAAACAGAGACGATATTGCAAAGACATGTTTCTTTCACTTTTACAGCACATTATGCAAGATGCCAGCAGGTTGGTACATGTGTGTGAAGCTCCTCTACATTTATGTTGGTCTCTGCATTGTATAAGCAGAGAACACAGGGCCTCCAGACCCTCTGCACTAAAGATGCCATGATCCGGAATTACCTCACAAAAAATTATGTCTATCTGCCATGAGTTGGCTCAATTCAATATGACTTAATTATCCACACCATGGCTTGACATTTCAAGACAAGAAATACAGAAAAATATTAAAATAATCCTTTAAGATATCAATTATTCAGCACTTTGTAATTAACACACATGTGCTTACAATATACGAATCCTGTTGAAAACACCCTTCCTGAAGAAAAGCTTCAGAAAAAGACCAGATTAAAAAACTTCACTATTATGCAGCATTCATTTTCAAATATAAAAGTGGTAATGCTTGCCAGCCAGAGCACAGGCTGTAGTGATGCAGGGGAAGGGAGAGGGGCTGAGCAAGCAGGATCAGCACCAGCTCCTCTCCAATCACAATACTCCGAGAGTGGCATGGACAGACATGCAGTGCCAATGCCTTCGCAACTGCCTGCATCATGAGCACTATTTTAAGGTTAGGACTATTTTAAGGAGATGGCCCACTTCAGTGCATATTCAAGCATTTTGGAAACTGGAAGACAGGAAGTGAAACAAGCTTCTCTGATCTGGTTCTCTGAATTTATTCCGTGTTCTCTAGATACAAAAGAATATGATTTATTATAAAAGCTTGCTACACTCTCCAACTTTGACCAATTAAAAAATTTTAAAAATCTAACTGTGATGCAACTTCCAAAGTGTTCTGGTGCCAAAGCCTTAAAATGTGCGTTGCATAGAAACAACCCATGTTTCTAACTCCCCACAAGAACAGAAATCCTCCAGTTTGAAACTAGAAGAGCTGAGAATAGAGAAGAAAGAGGAGTCTTGTGGGCAAAAGAGATTACAAAAAAAAAGAATAAAAATTAAAAAGCCAAAACTTCCTGTATAGATTAATTCAAAGGAGAACAATTCCTCTCACATAAAAACCTTCAAACCCTCACCTCTCATTATAAAAGGTAGTAAACAAATATAAAAGACCAGCCAACATCTGATGGCAATTAAACAGTTCGGTCCAACTACAGCACTGTGTGGCAAAAGTACAGAATTTCAACAAAATTGTGCAGTGTTTTCTAGTGCAAGAACAACAGGAAGCTTCCTGAATTGCTTGCAAGCCAGAGTTCACAATTTCTGTGTATCATTCAGGTGGTTAACACTGTTCTCATCATTACAAAACTTGGAAGTTACCAAGCAGAAACGAACACTACTGCATGAAGACAACTAAATACTGTGTGTATTGATGTAAGAAAGGATGGCAACAAAGGGTCAGGAGCAGATTTGTAATGGTTAAAGAAATTTCTGCTTCATTTCACTAAGATTCATAATCTTTCTTCCTATATTCTCAAGAAGCAGCTACTAAAGCATATTGTCTTTCACAGGATATTGCACATCATCCTGCAGGATTTCATGTGGATACACTTGATTCCCTGATCTACTGCTGTGAGGTTTCTTCTATCAAATGAAACTCAGAATATGAAGAAATTAAGCAGAAAGTTGCACAAAGGTTATTCTGTCACACTCATGCCAAGTTGTTTTTCACTTCTTAGGTCACTCTTTCTTTCTCTTCTCCTTAAATGTAGCCAATTGGTTCAAAACCAAAATTGCTGTGAGGATCTGTTACTGAGCACATAGGTCATATACATTATTTCCACAGCACAGTGAGAACAGGAATTTCACCTTTCAAAAGTCATGCACCAGGAGGCTCTGCCTGCCTGGAAACACAAAATTACTTCAACTCCCACATGCATTTAACCTTCAGAGCAGCATCATAAAATCCTGTTGCCATTACTCATACAGGTTTTTTTCAGATGTAGTTCTTTAAAGATAATACACTGCCAGCCATCCTTTTGAGGATGCAATCTGTGTTCAGGTTTCCAGCTATAATAATCCTTTTGCTTTCATATGCATCAGTTTTCATCTCCCTCCAAAAACCCTTTTTGAGCACTTCAGCTTATTATATGTTTCCTGTGTTTTCTCTTACATGTCAATGTCCCAAGAAATATATTTCACACAGAAAACTCTGTTCTCACTCCTATTTTTCCTACCTAGACATGTGGGATCTCTATCCTAGATTACAAATTTTGAAAACCCTCTGGTTTATGGAGATTTTTTTCAATGTAACAGTTCTATGGCAATTTTAAGTTATTAGTTCTCCCCTTCTGGGTTTTGTGGGTTGATTTGGGGTTTGGGGGGTTTTTTTGTTTGTTTGTTTTGCTTTCTTGATTGTGTTGTTTTAAGCACAAGAGCTTTTTGAACTTTGCAGCTTTAATTATGTTTACCCTCAAAATATGACCCATAAAATATCTGCCTTGCAGGCAACACTCCACCATCAAACAACAACCATAAAAAATAAAAAAAAAGAACCTTTACTCAGTGTACGAAAAGAACATATCCCATATATGTTTTTCAAAAGCTGGATTCAGTCCTTTAAAAGTTAAAACAAAGGTAAATGCAATAAAAATGTGTTGCCCTAGATAGGAAGGAAGAAGACATGGTAGAAGTTGACATATTTGTTATGTGTGCAGTCAGAAAAGGAAAAGTCCACATTAGTGCTAGACAGTAAATGCATTTTTTTACCTTCAGAAATGTTTGGATTTCTAGAGGTTTCCTCATTCTGTATTAAGACGAAAAGTGAATCAACAAAATACATGAAACACATATAAGAAAAGAGATCTGATTAGGCATTCATCAAGGACATCAGTGACCCAAACTATTGATGCAGACAAGAAAAATTAAGGAGCTCTGATTGTCTAGCAACACATTAATTCCTGTTGTTTTGTTCCTCTCAGACCTACAAAAACTTCCTGCCAAAAACTATGTCTGCCTTATCTAATTAAAAAAATTAGCCAAATATGACTCGCAGCAGAGAGATCTAGCCCACACATCTCCAGTACACTTGAAGTAGTCAAAGGCAACATGTCAGTATTTCACTGCAGATAAACAAAAATCTGCTGGTTTCCGCCCTTCCTTGGTGGCTCAGGCATAACACATTCTACAGCATCATAGGGAAGAAGAGATTACCTAAGTCTCCAAACTGATAAAAGCCTCACACACTAAGAAGCCCTACAAAGCCTGATGAAGCAGGATACAGAAATTTGCATTGTTATGCAGAAAAAAATGGCTACTTGGAATGTCACACATTCTGACATAAAACATACAATGCCTTATTGTTGGAGGGGTGGGGTTTGAGTAAAAGGAGACATCACAAGACAATTACAGCTCTCCTCTCTCTCTGCCTTTGTAAAGATATTTGTTTCTAAAAAATGTGGGTGTGGTCAGAACAGACTGGCTGCCCTTACTGGATGGAAAGCAGCATCAATTAGAATGATGAGGGCCTCCTTCCAGATTTCTTAAAGAGATAACTTCCTCTACTAATTGTTCAAAAGCTGATATTCCTGGGAGATTACACATGACCAGAAATTATTAGTTATGAAATACTAACATTAATATCTTTGGGATATTAATGTTATCCCAAACATTTGGGAGAGTTAGAACATGTTAGCCAAAGAGCTAACATAATACACCACTTGATCTTTTTCTTCTCATAATTTGGGGACTGGAAAGATAGGAGAGTAAAACTACATCACCTCCAAAGACAACAGTTTGAGAAGGAAAAGCATGGAATAAGAATCCTGGGGCAAGGCTCCACCTCAGGCAGAGGAGGAGCTTCTTCAACTAGCTGTTGCTGCAAAAAATGGTTGGTTCTACTTCTGGAAAACATTTTATGTAAAGACATCAGTCAGCTTCTGGAGATAGACAAGCAGTCTTTTTAGGCATTCATCATCTCCAAGTGTTACATAATGAAGCATGAAACTTGGTAACAGATGGACCTGCTCCAGACCTAGAAGTCTGCTTGGCAGCAGGCTAGGAGCAGGGAAAGAAAACAATTTCCTCTGAATTCTTCTATATTCTTCATGTAGATAGAGGCTGATTTTATTTGCAACTTCAGCTTTTCAGTCTTCAAAATTATTTGCTCCAAGTTACGTGCAATTATGCCTTCTGACAGATCCACAATTCCTAAGAAACACCAGATATGCTTCCTAACAAAAAGGAATGCATCAATCACTGTGTCATTTCTTAGTAGCAGAGACTTAAGCTTTCCAGCTCACAGGGGTGCCTGACTATAGCATGAAACTTTACCAATATGAAAATTACATGGATGGAGGTACCGCCTGAGTTCTTAGGGACACACATTCTTAGGTCCACAAAAAAAAGTATAATCCTTGCAGCACCAGAGAGATCCTTAACAGCCTTTGTGCAGAAAATTAATAAATGCCTACTAGATCATATTTGACACTGAAAAAAAGTGCAGGCACACTCAGGACAAAATTAATGTAGACAATCAGCCATATAACAGTTATTTATAACTCCCCCAGTATTACAGCTGGCTCATAATAATAAGACTATGTCCCACAATAATTTCCCCATGTGTTACACTGGAAGGTTACTAAGGAGCCAGCTCAGATGATATTGTGTCTCTTTTTCTCTGTCCCTCACTTCCAGAAGAGTACGAAGAACATGAGAATAGGATGAAGAATAAGTGTTAACTAACAGAGAGAGAAAAACAGATTCAGCTCACAGAAAGGTAAATTACTCATAGGTATACTGCTCATTTGCCTTGTTGTTTCTTGTCTTTAGCCAAATGTCTTGACAATGTCTTCAGGCACCTTCTTTTCCTAAAACATTTTCCCGTATGTCTGATTGCAAATTGCTTAATGGAAACAAAAAAGAGAGGATGACGCTCTCTGAAGAAAGAGAAAAGAAGCTCTCTGAAGACTGAAAAAAGAGGAGTAAGAGAAGTTTGGGTGCTGCCATATGCTATGGCAGTCCTATTCAGAAGATAGTGAGAGAGGAAAGGGAAAGGGAAAGGGAAAGGGAAAGGGAAAGGGAAAGGGAAAGGGAAAGGAAAGGAAGGCCTTCTCTGCAGTGTCTGCACTTGTCCTTCTGCTACTGAAGTAAAATGGTAGTATTGTTCCTCCACCATCCTCCTCCAAAAATGGTGCTCTTCTCCTGTCACAATGATGGGTGCAGTTTCTGAAGACAAGAAATACTGCACATTGCATAGTTATATCAGCAGCAAATTCTCCTCTCTCCATGTTCCTTTCTGGTATGAAATGGTGTACTGTGTTTTTATGGTAACAAGTAAAACAACTCTATTCAGAACTTCTAAAATATACCATATTTTTCCTTCACAGAGAAGTTATATGGTATTGAAGTAATCTGATTAATATGTAATTTCATCATGAATGCATCACACTTCAACAGTCACCCAGCCAAAAGGTAGGTTTAACTTTCATTGTTGTTTTTCTATAACCAATTTGTCAACCATGCCGAGTTCTATGTCTATGTTTTTTCTCATTTGTTGTCACAACCAGAAATTATCTCCACAGCTGATTTCTCAATAGTTCCATGTAGTACAAAGTCAGTACAATTTGCCCTTCCAGAATCCTAAATAACCTCCACACTAAAATTAGCTAGGTGACCTAGGCAGATTTTCAGGGATTTGCAGTTCACAGTGACAGTAATTTAACAGCTGTAATAAAGCTTTTGATTAGATTCTTAATAAAGAATGCAGACAATTTTTAAAAATCCAATTCATATAATCAAGTTCACTGGAAATATATAGTTTCCCAGTTTTGGCAACTTTCCATGTACAGGATTTTACATAATTCCACACTTTTCTCTCTACCAAGAGAGCTAAGAGTAACTGGTGACCTTGTTTCTCTTTCTGAAAGTATATTTAATTTGGGATATTTGAAGAATTTCTTATGAACATACAAAAATGACACATACAATGTAAGACACTCTGAGAGTCACCTTGCTCCCATCTCTATGTACATACAAGCCTCCATGACAGTTCCTCAGATATTTTCAGTTACATTTAAACTTTCTGAATCAAAAGATTATCAAATTCATTCCACTAAGACCACCTAATACCTAATGGAAAAACGTCACAACCTTCTGTGAATTTAAAATGCAATTTCCACCTGATGGTATTTTTATATACAAATTTACATTTGAATATGTTTTTAATAAGCATAAATAATATAAAAATGGACAGAGAGACAGACAGATATTTTAGTAACAGTAACAGTGGAAGTAAGCCACATGAGTTACATGCAAGAAAAAACAGGGAATCCATGGCAAAGGTGGTGGACAAATTCTGGTTTTAACAGAAACATTCCATTCAAAGAAATGACTGAAGAATGAGATAACCTTAAACTTTAACTTACAAAACATTCATCAAACCTCTCTTAAATCCAAATTATTTAATTGCTAAGAATATAAAGATACATTTTGTGCCTTAGAATATGGGGTGCAGTAAATTTACCACTGCATCTGATCCCATAGAGTACTGCCTTTTGGGGATTTGGGAACTACAAATAGCCCAACCCATCAGGAAAACAAGAGTATTATGCTTAACAGAACTAAGTAATGGCACTCAGGCATTATGCTCAAAAGTGCAAATGCTTATCTCAAAGTAATCTTTTGCTTCCTAGAATAACACTGTAACATCAAAAGACCTTCAAAAAGAATACAGAGACCAAATGTTCAAAGGTTCAAAATGCTTTATAAGAACACAGTCTGAACCAGTGATAATCTGACAGATGCTGTCAATCTCCTTTCAGATGATCACCCGGGTGATAAGCAATTAAGATCTTAACTGTGACTTCTCTATTTTTAGTATAAGTGAAAACCTTTTGTTCAACACTATTGCATTCAAAAAGGATGCATTTTTAAGTCTCAAAAGTAGACAAAACCCAAATTCGATAAAACAATCAAGACCACACACAAATAATTGGCTTCATTTTCACTCTGAAAAATTCAGCCTGTTCAGGTAGTAGATAAAATGAAAATGTTGATTTCAGTATGTCATTATAGACAAAAGTATTTATCCATTTTATTTAGCACAATTAATTAAAAACAATAATTTCATGCATTTTTTTTAAACTTTCATTTTAAGTATTTGGCTATGTTGATAGTTTTTGTTGCAACACAGGTCCTGAAACAATAGGTAGCCTGCATTAGGGAAGTCTTAGCATAGGCTGAGCCAAAACATCCAAGTCCCAAGTTCCAAGTAACTTGAAATTAGTATGCAACAGAATACCACAGAGTTACATGGGGATGAGTAAACAGCCAAAAAGGTACAGTATACTAATAACAGCTATGTTGGGAATTTACTGAATCAATGTTTAAAACAAGATTTTAAAATTTGATTGATTGGTCCATTCATTCATTTTCATACGTTTATTATTTTTACATACATTTATCAATCTTAATACTGGCAAATGTGGAACAAACCAAATTAAAACAAGAAAGAAGGAAATCTGTAATAAAATGGATTTTGGTAGCCTACTGCAACAGAATACTCTCAATTTAGAGGGCTTACAAAGACAGTGTAAATAAAGTGTTAACAGCATGAACAATATATGCAAAGCAAGTTATAA